>VDFB02367894.1:0-24521 GCA_007258455.2 Sequoia sempervirens | reverse complement strand
TGACAGTGTTGCATGATCACATTTCAATGGACAGTCCATAGGCGCCAATCATAGTAGGCAAGAACCTTGATGAGGGAGGTGCCATGGAACAAGGTATGATTTCTCTTGGTTCAATAGTTTTGTGTTGGTGGGTTTTTTATTTTAATTAGATTGAGAACCATATTGATAAGATTCCCAAATAGTGAAGTTTCTTCAAAGCATTCTATGATTGCTCTTGGTTCAATTGCTATATAACAATTTTCGAGGATTGAATGTTATACGAGTATTTGTCAAACACTTATCATTTGGAAAAGTATATTTAATATTGGTACAACAAGGTCAAATTTATTATCCTTGGGTCTCTGTACTATTGTGAAAATGTTGATTGAACGATTGCATTTCTGGAAATATTCTTAGGGGAGAGGCCAACATAGTAATTTAAAATCCATTGCAGTGGAAGAGAAAAAAATCTACTATTTTTTGACTTTCAAAAAATGCATTATTATGATCTTGTACTTAGAGGATTGTCAAGTGGGTTTGATTGTAATTTTGTTGAAGGAAACACATTCCTCGATAATAGTTCCTTGAAAATATTCAAACATATTCTGAAAGTTGAGAAGACCTTGCTAATTTCATCAACCAAAATGCCTTGATGGATTTGGATTTGGAAGGTGCAGATTTCACTTGGTCAAATTGATGGTTATGCTCCTCATCAATTCAAGGGAGATTATACAAATGAAGCTATTATCTATTGTAAAGTACCATGCAGCCTCATATACAACCTTTCAAAGGTATGAATTCATGTTATATCCAAGTTATTTGATTTACTAGACTTCTACTTAATGTTTTAACTCCCAAACTTTATAACAAGTGTTAAATGTGACTATGGTCCACTAGTTACACAACCAAGGCCTCAAATGTATTCTCTAATTTTAATCAAAGGAATTTTTCTCTTCATTCAAGTAAATAATCTTGAAGGGAAACACCACCAAGTGGTTTATTGGACACCTACATGACTAAAAATAGCAGCAAATTTATATTTAATGCAAATTTCCATTAAAATTTTCTGTAGTGTGTAGAAGAATGGTTTCACCATACATAATATTTTGGTTTAATTTGTCTTGAAAAAGATGAATTAGAACACTAATAGACATAATTCAGGTGCGTGTGTGAGGTGGTTCAACTATCCATTGATAAAATCCATATGTCTAAGTAGTTAACGGGGAGGGAGTGTGTACTAGGCTTGGTTAAGTCATCATAAGTTTATGCTTTGGCAATAAAAATTGTTTAAGTCATCTTAAATATTCCTATGTCTAATTACTAGGAGACTTTTGGTATGTTTTAAGGTAGGATGAGTGGTTGCATCAATGTTCTAGTTCTCTATGACAAGGTTTCAATATCTTCAAATAGTGAAAGTTAGTGCTCATAGTTGTTTGAAACAACAAAATTTTGATTATGTATGATGGCATGATTTGATAACTTAAAAGAATTGGCTACCCAACAAACTTAAAGTTAAAAGAAAATTTTTTTAGTTTAAGGGGTTAGCACTTTCTTTCATCTTTGCATATTGGTTTGATGCTTCAAACGATGCATTTATGATCCCACTTCTATCATATTGTATTCCCATCCCATTGCAAAGAAAAAAGGCTAAACATTTAGCAATCTGACATTCTTAGCTTTGAAGTTGTTGGCCTTACATACTTGTTTTGTTGAGTCACAAGTTTGCATGATAAGAAAGGAAGAATGAAATTTTAAATTTTAAATGTTGCTAAAACCCTATCTTTGAGTTGCTCCACTTTTGTTCCCAAGAAACCATATTATTTTTTTGTGAATGGGGGTCAATAATATGTTCTACAATCAATGGAAGACGGGTCCATGCGATACAAGCATAATTCATTGGGGAGTCTCTAGTGCAGGAGCACCTACACCTTATGTTCACAATTGGAGAATTAGAGGTTGATCATATAAGTGTCTAGGGAGGTTTTCAAATTTTTTTTATGTTTTAATAAGGTATAAAGGACCATTTATTGTTTCATTGATCCATATTGTAAACAAGATCAACTATGTGAAGAAATTGTTAGTGATGATCAAATATTGTCAAAGTAGGTAGAATAGGTTTTCTTGTAGGGAGTCATGTATTCAAGGTGAATAAGGTCCAACATGACCATTTTCAATGTGCTTAGGGTGCTTGGAAGTCATCTAGTTGATAATGTAAAAAGTTGCAATTGTTGACATTAAAAGTTGTCAAAATTGAATTTTGCAAAATAATGGGTTGTTAAGTGTTTGTAAGTCAGTTATGGACATTGGTTGAAGGTATTTGGGGTCTGAGATGATTTAAAAATACTTCCAAGGCTTGAGAAAAGGTTGTTGGAGGAGTTGATACCAAAATTTCATATCAAATACCACATTCTTGAAGTAATTTTCTGTGTTTTTACTATTTTTCTGAAGTTCTTTTGTATTGTACAGATATGTACAAGCTTGAAATGCCCTGTGATCATTGGTGTATATAAATATATGTGTTCCCTTTCATTTTCATTTGTTTTGAAGTGCTAAATCATTGTTTTGTGGGAGAAAACAATCAAATACATAAACTGCCTTGTTTTGCCTGTGTAAGGGTTTGAGGGCTAAAAAAAATGAGATCCACCAATCCACCCACTGTCTTGGAATTTTAACTTGGTGGATTGGTGTGAAACATGGTAGGATAGAGGTTAATTGCATTTATGGGTATGTTAAAGCAAGAAACTTGGCATTGAAGTGATGCCCTAGGGCTGACAGGGACAATTTTCTTGTGAATTTGTGGTTGTTAAGTAAGGGCTTGTCAATTTGATGGATGAAATAGTATGAATGAAGGTTTTTTCTCCTATTGCAAGATGATTTTAATTTTTTGAAGAAAATAGTTGAGTTAGGGAGGTTGGGTATTTGGTGTTTCTCTAAAACCCTAGTGTATTGAGGGAAAATGGAGGGTTTTGTAGAACAGTGATAAAAGGGCCATGGCTTAGCCCAAAAATGGTGAAATATGATGTTTTGTGTCATAAAAAATCTCTATCAATATGTTGTGGAACAAAACCAAGTGGTTGGAAAGGCCTTACTTTGTAAAACAAGGGTAGCAAAGATCGAGAACAATTTGGTTAAAGGTTGGGGGTAGGAATACTAAGTATTTGTATATGAGGCCTCTAAAACACAACTCATCTAACAAACTGAAAGAAATTTGGTTGGATGGTAACTAAATCTCTAATGAAGCCTATATAAGGGACAAAGCAACAAAAAATTTCAACAATCTTTTCACTAAAAACAATTTTTTTGGTCCTATGAATTATAATGTTATCCTAAAGCTTATCCCCGCAATTGTTGATGAGCAAGATAATATGGAGTTGATGAAGCCTATAATGGAGGAAGAAGTGAAATTTGTTGTTTTCTCTTTCTAAGGAAGTAAGGTCCCCAACCCTAACAAGTTTCCTCACTTCTTTCAGGTGCATTGGGATATTGTTGTTGATGACATGGTAGCTGCAACTAGGGAATTCTTTAGGAGTGGAAGATTACTAAAGGAGTTGAACACTAAATTTTTGGTTCTTATCCCAAAAAAGGCTAGGGTTTTCTCCTCGATATTCCAACCAATCAACCATTGTAACTCGATGTATAATTTTTTTGGAAAAATAATTTCCTTAAAATTGCAACAAATTCTCCCAAAGTTGATCTCTCCATAGCATAGTAGTTTTTTCCATGGTAGGAAGATTCTTGACTATATCATTACCATTCATGAAGTGCTCCATTCTATGGAACTTGATTAAAAGGCAAGGTTTCTTCTAAAGTTAGATTTGATCAAGGCTTATAACCATGTTTCTCTTAGGTGTTTGGGCAAAAGGAATGAAGATTTCAACTAGAAAAAGTGCTTCCATTCAAATTTAATTGTGCTTTTCTAAATTCAAATGTTTGCATTTTATTTGAATTTCTTTGTGTTGTAAAAATCTCTATTTGGGAGTGAGCCCGTCTCGTGAATAGAAAAATTGCTCTTGAAATATGGTTTGACATCCAAAATTGACGACAGGTTAGTAGATACATTTTGATCCATCTCCAGAGTTGAAGACTACAAAAATTTCTTGGGCATGCATGCTAGTCAGGGTATGGCTGAATACAAATATTTTATTTAAACTGTCTTATCTTATACCATTTTACGACAATGGGGTGCCAATGTACGAGAAGATCTTTGGAAAGGCATGAAAATTGCAGGTTAAAGAGAATGGGGGTGCCAATATAAAAGATATAAATCACTTACAGTACTCATTGTCCCTTGGTCATTGATTTTCCCTTCTTGAGTTCCCTCAACCTCATCACTCTGGCTTTCATCTTGCCTTATTTTTCTAGTTAGGGTCTCTGTGCACTAAGCTATGTTGTGCTCTTGCATGCGTGGGGCCAAAAATCAAAATAACATATGAAATTCAAATTAATATGTAGGGTTTTTGTTCCTCCAAACTCTTCCTCATTGGTATTGACCTTTCAATTCTCCAATTTGACGAGCTACAACCTAAAAATAAGGTTTCGACCAAGGTTGTAGAGTATGTTAATTTAAAATAAAAATCATGGCGCCATTTAGGTTTTAATATTCTACATAGTTAAGTATATATTAGCTATATTTTACATAATAAATAATATAATTATTCTACTTATTATAATTATATATTATATTCTTTAACAAAATTATTAAATACATATAAAATTATTATAATTAATAATTAATAATAAGTATATTTTATATAATACAAAATATAATTAATATAATAGTAATATTAGATTAAATTATATATAATATAATTATATTTATTATTATATAATAGTATATATAGGATTTTACCTAATATTTTAGAGGATTTTACCATTACACTACAGTTGGTTTACCATTAAATGGTAGTTGAAACTTGTTTTCCAATGACACAATAGTGGTTTCCAAGAATGAGATTTGTTTCAAGCTCAAATCTCACAATATATATAGCCTATTAGCTAATACAAAGAGAGAAACTAAATTTTGATTGGTTGTTTCATGTCAACAATCCAAGGATGGCATGTGTCCTTGGGGAGTTATGCTCAAGGTAGCATGCCATTTGATTAAAGATATGATAATTCTCCTTTAAGACCTCTTCAATGTACTTATTGCACACTTAAGGAGATAATGAGAAACATACAAATAGAAGGGAGACAAGAAAATAAAGAGAGGTAGAGAGATAAAGAAATAAGGATGAATGAATGGTGATATAGGGAGGGTGATTGATATATCTCTCCACATTGCTCTATCTCTCTATATCTCCCACTATACGCGTAATGCTCCCTCTTCCCCTCTATCTATTGAGCTATCTCTCCCTCTCCCCCAGTTCTCTCTTATTCACTCCATCTCTCCCTCCATCTCTCCTACTCTATATCTCTATCTCTATTTCTGTTTTATCCCTCTCCTCCTCTCTCTATCTCTTTCTATCCATATCTTTCTCTACCTCTATCGCGACCTCTCTTTCCACCATCCCTCTATGTCCTCCCCTCTATATATATTCCTATCTCCCTCTTCTCTCTCCATATCCACTCCCTCCCCCTCTTCTTTCTCCCTTCCTTCTCTCATCTTCCCTTTATCCTCTCCCTATCCTCCCTATCCATCTCTCTATCTCCACCTCTCTTCCTTTCTCTTCCCATATATCTCCATCTCTCTTTCTCTTCCCATATATCTATATCTCTCTCTCTTTCTCTCCCCATCTATCTCTATCTCCCCATACTCATTTCTCCTTTCTCTATCTCATGGTTCTCTCTCCTCTCTCATTGTCTATATATAATTATATCCTAATTCTTTGTTTGTCTGTCTCTTTGATATATATATATATATATATCCCTCTCCTCCTATGTCTTTATATCTCTATCCTCCACTATCCATCTATCTTTATCTCTTCATCCTCTATCTATCTTGTCCTCTATATTCCATCTCCCTCTATTTCCTCCTTCCTCTCTATCTTCCTTTCCTCCCATCTATCCATTTCCATCCATCTATCTCTCTTCATTTCCATCCTCTATCTATCCCTCTTCCATCTCTCCATCTTTCCTCTATATCCCTCTCCTTCTACATCTTGATATCTATCTCTATCTTCCTCTCTATCTCTATCTCCTTACCCCTCCATCTCTCACTCTTCCCCACTCTATCTATCCCTCTTTCTATCACTACCTCTCCATATCTCTCTCTCCCTCTCTCCTTATTGAAAACATAACATGAGCCTGTTGGTAATGGAGCTTGATCATCTTCCTAATTCAGAGGTTTTATTTCAATCATGTTTGGATCCTTGTAAGTGGACGCATAGTTTATTTGAAGCTATGATTTCTCCATTGAGACCTTTTTTGCACAAACATAATTTTATAAATTTCCTACCAATGGACCTCATGTACTGCATAAATGTATGCAAAAAAAAGACCAAAATTTATCCTAATTGAAATTCCACACTTTTTCAGCATACCCATTGCACACTAAGGTGTGATTGCTAGTTAAGTTTGATTTGTATGTTTTATTTTAGAATTAGAATGGTAGAGATAGGATAGAATAATACCATTGGTTGAAAAGTAATTGTAAGAACCTTAAATTCATACCTTAAACCTACAAGATAAACCTTATAATCAAAACATAAATCTAACACTTAAAACTAAAAACTATTGTATTTTGTGATAAAACAACCTTGTTTGACCATAGTAAAGATGACTTATCTAATTGTTACATGATTAGGGCATAGTATTTGATGGTACCTACAATAAAAACCTTTTGAATACAATGGGGGGTTTGTAGAAAGGGAAGACTATGTATGTGGTATTTCTAAAGTGGTACTTGGTTCAATTATGTGGTGGTCAAGTAACACAAATCAATGCAAGATGATATCATTGGACGAGTATTAGTTGGATAGTATATTATTACTAGATCAATCAAGAGAAAATTGATAGGTAAGTACTTGAATTTTATTTTATTGACACTTGATAAATGCAAGATTATAGAGGTATTATGTTTCTCAATTGATGTAAAGAAAGTGGTTTTGGAAGTAAAATATTTTAGAAACTCATAAATGATACATATATAGATATATATTCTTTATATTATCCTTGTAATTAGTTATGTATCTTTAAATATAAAAAATTAAAAGGAATCCAATGTGTATCATCTAATAATAACTTATAGAAAATATAAAAAATATCAATAATAAAAAAAAAATTAAGTAAGAAGCCATGCAAGCATACAATAGTATGTGTTGGTAAAAATATAATATATACAAGAAAGCAATATATGCATACAATGCCACATGTTAGTAATACAAAATACATGTACAAGAAAGCTATATAGGAACATTAAAAAATCATAATATAATCAGTCCTCTCAACTAGGATGGAAGAGTTGATGGGATTTTGATTATTGAGTAGATAGAGAGACAAGTGATGATTTTTTATTTTAAACCTACTAACTTTAACTCCTCTCTAACTTTTAGGAGCTCCACATAATATAATTAAAATTTATAAATTAATATAGAAAAAAATAATTATACAATGATATATAAGGGAATAATCACTTACCTCCATTTGATAATTAGGAACAATATATGAAAGAGACGAAGAATAAGGGAACTTGTATTATTAGGAAGGATGAGATTCCTTTATATAGCATGACGTTATGTTTGAGTCTTGAAACCCTCCCATATCATTAATGCATGTGTCTAGGATAACCATGTCAAGTTTCACTCCATACAAGCACAAATTGAAAAAAAATCAATGTTGGCCCCATTCACATGCCAATATGCAGGGTCAACATGAGGAAACACTAATTTTTTGGGAATGAAATAACCAAAGATATGATCAAAGAATATCTAATCATAAATAGTCATAGATTAATTAGGATTTGATCA
Source organism: Sequoia sempervirens (assembly GCA_007258455.2). Taxonomy (NCBI): domain Eukaryota; kingdom Viridiplantae; phylum Streptophyta; class Pinopsida; order Cupressales; family Cupressaceae; genus Sequoia; species Sequoia sempervirens. Next base: position 16,638 of record VDFB02367894.1, on the reverse strand, counting down.
TATGGAAATTTCTAGGAGAGCTACAATAGTTGTAACATCATGAATTAACAACATTAAAAAGTACATCATGAATTAATTATGTAATGGAATAAAAATTAAAAGCATCATGAATTAATTATGTAACCATATAAGTCAAATATAATTCTATCAAGAAATCAATATCAAATAGATAATATAATTGCATAATTCATACATTTCAATGTCATTGATCTTCTTCTTCATCCAACTCTTTGTCTGTATCATCCAATCCAGATTCAACATTGTAAGGATTGGTCATATCATCATCATCATCATCATCATCATCATCATCATCATCATCATTGATATCAATTTTGATAATGTCATCATCCACACAGATATTATCTTCATGAACATTAACTCCTACATCATTATGATCTAGTTCCTCTTCTTCGACATCTTCGTCAGGAACATCATCAACTAATTGTTGATCCTAATAATCATCTACATCATCTTCTAGTTCTTTGGTATCTTCTTCTTCCACCACATTATACTTTACTGATCTTCCTCTTGGATCATGTCTAACAACAAATGACCAACCCGGTTTACCTGGAACCTCTGAGTAAAATACCTACTCACATTGGCTTGGAAGAACATAGGGCTCATTTCTAGCTTGTTCGATTGACCTTATATTAACCATGGTAAATCCATTATCATGTTCAATAATAGTTCTCCTAGGATCATTTTCATTCAATCGTAGCCTATACCATTGGATGATGAAAAAAAGTAATTTGAAGGGCTTAAAGTCACACTCAAGTATATCATCCAAAATCCCATAGTATTGATTTTTTGAGACTTTTGGATGTACGTCACTTCTAGATGAAACATTAGTCACCTGAAAGATTGCAGTTATCCCAGAATCACGAGTTTTCTTTGTGTCATCCAACTTTTTGATTCAAAATTTACAACCATTGCACCACAAGCCTTGTGGTGTTTCACTTGCAATATGTCAAACATGTAAAAATTATTGCATCGTCAATTGATAAACATATTTATTCTTGGCTGAATATATGCAAAGAAAAAAAAACTCAACATATATATACATCAATATAATTGAAAAGAATTAAATAATATGGGTGATATATTTATATGTACCTATTTATCTCTTAAATCATATGCTAAATCAATTTCCCTTGGTGTAACATTAAAATCTCCGTTACGATGAGCTTCTTTAACCAATGAAGCCACACCTTCCCATGTTAATGTGTGACCAGCTTGTTGACATCGTTCAATCCATATCATCATCCAATAAAGATTGTTTGCAATGTAAAAATGTAGTGCATCCCACTCTCGATCAACTGTATAAAAAAATTTAAAATTTACAAATGACGTACAATTAGTTAATTATTACGGTATACGACTTATTTTCTGGAGTAATACAATACCAATACTTTTCTATTAGTGTGTGGAATATTATTTCATTTAGACTAGTTCTCTATTGTTTCTTTTCAAGCAATTGAAGGCAATTTAAAATGTATTCTAATTAATCTCCATGACCATCTTATAATTACCTCTCACTTTCCTCAATCTACCTTTCCCCGTCAGATACTCCCCTTCAAATTTGTTAATGGAGGTGGGATCCCAAATGTGATTTACATGGATTTTTGCTGTGAATTTAGGAAGATATTCAGTAATGTACACCATGGTCTGGTATACCATATATCCCTCCACCATAGAACCCTCAGGATGTGCTCTTTGTCTAACCAAATCCTTCAAAAATTTCAAGTGCCTCTCAACCACCCACATTGACCTTGTGTGTACAGGGCCACACAATTCAATCTCCTCAACTTGGTGTATGAGGTAGTGTTCTTGTGCATTGAAAAATGTCAAAGGTAGACATGTGCATTTCACACATTAGACTAGAAATTTTTCTCCTCCAATAATTTATATCTTCTTTATGGATTTCTTTAGATGACAATCATCTACAAGTGATTCAAGGCACAAATATATTAACGATATTTAACAAAAATATACAATATATTACATAACAACTAAAAAAAATGGAAAATATAAGATCTATACAATGAATTGAACAAATATAACTACTTACCTCATGTATTTTCCAAGATCATATATAACTTGCTTGACATTGTTGTCAAATTTTTCTGGGAGAGATAAAGGTAGAACGTATTGCAATAATTAAAATGATCTTTTCATTATTTTTCCAAAACTAGTAAACATAATACATTGAAAAGTACATGCAGTATACAAAATTATATAAAATATACCAGAATAATTACCTTAATGAAGGTATGAAAATCATGCATTTTCATCCCTGACCCAAATTCACCTTTATTTGTTATGATATGTTTATGTTCGCAAAAAAACTTGTGGGAAATAGAATTTTTCGTATGACTTCTTTTATAGCATTTCTTTGTTGCTTCGTTAATAATCAAGGAAGGGTGCTTATATTAATTTGGTCTCCATCACTAAGAATTGAGTCAGATCCGAGTGAAGGAGGAATCTCCAGAGCGAGCTGGTTCTCTGAATGATAAATCCTATCCTAAAACTTCAGAGGAAAAGGGACAGAAAGATGGACTGAAAAAAAACTTGAATCTAACTGATAATTAACTTATTACTTCTGACAAAAATTAGATCTTGCCACTCACAACAATTCCTTTATTACAATAGTTCCTACAATCTCACCAATACATGATTTCATCAATAATTCATATGAAGATTCAAGACATCGAATACATCATACAACCTGAAAACATGAAACCCTATGCAAAAAACTCATAAAAACAGGACATTAAGGCTTCAAATATGAAAACAAAAAGCATCAAACTGTTATTACCAGTCTTGAGACAAGAAAATGGAAAGAAGAACTCTGTTGTATTACTGAAATTGAAAGAGTGTCAATCTGCCAAAACTGAGTACAAAGGGTTCACAAGTTCAAAAATGCATGAGTAGGAACTATCTCCATGAGAAGGAGAGCTAAAAAGACTAAGTCTTGAAAGGCATAACTCTAAACTATCAAGAAAAAAGCTTCAAACTGTCTCAAAAATGCATAAAAGCAAAAAAAGCATATTGCTTTTATGATGAACTCAAGCCTCTAAAAATAGGTTGAATTTGCTTTAAAAGCCCAAAAACACCTTATTCTCCAAGATAAGACTCAAATCCAAACAGAAGAAGTCAAAATGAATCTGCTAAAAATAGCAAGAAATCATAAAACAACTTATAAAAGATTGCTTTACGATTCTGCTTTACAGGATTGCAGATCTTATAATTTATCTTTTTTTTGCAATTAAAGATTAAAAAAAATATTTTTCAAAAAGAGGACGCCTTATTTCTCCATTACAGTGCTTTGATTTTCTCAAATATCATAAAAATATTAATGTATAATTATCCTCTTATCAAAAGCTTCAATTGATTTCTCTAAAATTGATAAAAAATCAGAAACCCTAAGTGAATAATTGACCAAAAGATCCCTAGGTTATAACATATTTCAACATTTATATTCTCATTGTTCCACTAAGATACCTAAAATAGGGTTTCAAGACTTCAAATTTCACTAAGGCACAAAAAATAAGTCTTAAAGACTTAACATATTGACCTAATATATGAATTATCGGCCTCCCAACATATACATTAGACTTCAGACTTTGAATGAAATATAATACAAAGCCAAAGTCACCCTAATTCGAATTTTCCCATGTGCCTTTGACCAAATATTCTAGATAATGATAAGACTCGAATTAGGGTTTGAAAAAAACAAGGTCGAACCCTAATAATGATTCATTTTGCAAATGATCACTGTTGAAGAAAACGAGCTCTGCCAGTGAGCACACCGCTATGATTGATCTCAGACTGGTATTCGTGTGCTTTGAGAATTTCATCATGCTCTTCAATGGGTAAGCTCACTTTTTGTATTATTGAGGTTCTTTCACTTCATTTCAAAGCCAGAAAAATACTATGGCCATGGCTTGTATGAACTTGTTCTTTGATTTTTTCTACACTCCTGTGCTTTGCTCTCTACCGGCTGACCTATATGAGCTCGAGTTTCGTCTGAAAGCTTTATGAGAAAGCTTGCCTAAGGGCTTCATCTTCTTCAACGCACCAGGTGAATTTCTTGTTTGTCTTTTGAGGCCTTAGTTGTGAGTGAGATAATATCTAATGCATTTGTTTTACTCTCCATGCTTATTGTTTTATTATCTGGGTCTTTGGTGTTTTCCTCCAGCCGCCATGGTAAAAGCTCTAGAATTTTGAACCTTTTGTGAATGATCTAGCCGCGGCTTGTGTAATATCCTTCTTGTACAGAATGGTGAGCCACTATTCTAAGTGTATACTTCTCCTCTTCAAAAGCTCGAAACAATTTCAGTGATCAAAACTAAACCTCATATGTGGGTATAAGAGATTCAAAACATGCATATTCACTTTATATGATTTTATGGGCTCGACCCAAAACATGAAATTCACCTTCTTGTGTATTTGAAAACATATCCACTTGTGGGTATCATGAGAATTTGAATAAAGCTGTATTTTCTCCATTTTGAAGCTTGACCCATCACATAAAATTCGCATTTTGGTTTTCCTGCTGTCTCCTATAGAATCTTCACATGGGTTATCGCTGCAATTGCATTTTCTGTATTTTGAATGCAAACCCCAAATGTGGGTATTATATATTCATTTTCCATTTAGTTTAAAACTCAGCCCATAATGGTTGGTGATATTCTTTGATATTCTGTGGCTGTATTTTCAAACCCCACTGTGGGCTTTCCTTGAAATGAAGAAAACTACTTCTTGAAGATTGGGCTCAAAATGTCTTTTATCTCTGCATTTGTGAAACACATTTCTGAAACCCTCACCATATGAGGTCAGTTGTAATATAGAGAGACTATATATTTCAATACTCGTATAAAACTGGGCTTCTTTATCATTCAAATTCCTTACTTTTAGCATGCTTTTGTATTTGTCTAGATTCATGAACCATAGATTCAAGAAATTCTGGAAATGCATCCTTTGTTTGTATTACAACCATATGAGTTCATTTGTAATATGCAGGATTAATCACTAAAAATGCGAACTCCAATGTGGGTGCATGAAAACAAACCATAACTATATATTTCAATTTCTGTGCACAACCCTAGCTCCCTTTGGCCTTCGAATTTTCAAAAACCAGCATACAAGTATATAGAAAAACTAGAACAATATGTACCATTCGATCACACAGGCACACTAGACTATCGCTCCATGCTATTTTTCTTGCACACAAAAAATATCCCTTTTAGATTTCTTAACTTTTACCATACAACAACATTGCTTTCTATTCTTGGGCTTTATGTAGAGATTTAATTGAACACTGTAACGTTATGGACTCCATCTTACCTGACTTCTTCAATGCATAATTAACACCTCTGAGACACTTTTTGGAATGAAACTGTTATCATTTCTTGTCGTTCTAGAACAATCATATCTCACCTTGTGATTCTTAAAGCTGTATTTACTCATCTGTCAACTAGAACTGGTTATTCACTTAACACTTTTAATGCATTGCTTGTCTTCGTGCTCTTGAGCTTCAACATGGTACTCTTCTTGCATTTTATGTTCCACTTAACAAACTGTTCATTAAATATGCTCTCTTTCATGATGAAAATTAAAACAAAACTCAAGGCATAATGTATGCCTGTTCACTATACTTGGCTATGAAAAGAACACTGATGAATTGAACCTTGCACGACATATATGATCATGATGAACAAATAACACATAATCGTGAACAATGCAGCAATGTTTGACACAAATGTACTTAGTTGAATTAATTGAGTGAACTAAACTCATTGTTCACTTGTAGCCTTCAAAAAACATTAACCTAATTGTTATGAATGCATAGTCGGTTTAGTAGCTCAATAGATAACTATGTTTTACTCTTATAGTTGTATCTCATTTCTTTTGATGAATATGATGATGTAATATTTAAATCAACCCATTTAATGAATAGGGCAGCATGCCGAGCTCTACCCTTGTGGGAGCCCATTTTTCTCCACATGCTTGGTCTTCAAATAATGTTCAGCTTCGTGATTTTCCCTATACCTGCACAAGGAAACAAACAATGTTAGAATAAAAATAAGATATGATGATCATATTGCTGTTTCTCCTTCAACTCATTCCTTCTGTACTTCTTTGATTGTTCAATGCATGATTAATAGTAGGCTGCACTATTGTGGGTGACTCATATAGGTTACTTCATAATCGGAGCCACTGACACCCCCTCTTTTCTCTTACAGGTCGATGAAGCCCGAGAAGACAAAGGTGCACCATTCATCGTCAACCATCAGCCAAAATAGGAAATGATGATTATGTCATTTACTTATGTGATTTCCTTTCACATCTTCAATAGTGTAGTGTGTTATTAGTGGTACATTGTGATAGTCACATCCATGACTTGTGTGGATATTTGATTTCAATTCTTTCTTTTCATTTGAAAATAAAATGCATCTAAATGCAATGCTGCAATATCATTCTGATTCTTGCAATCAAATGAAACTATGTAAATATTAATCTTTTCATGAAATAAATGAAAGCATTTAAAAATGCTCTATTGTTTATATGCTCAATTTTGTATTTCACTTAATTCTGGAATATCTGAAAAGCACTCTGAAACTCCATTTCTTCTTTTAAATGCACAACTATCACTTAATGAATAATGATAAAAGATGCAAACAACACTTAAAATCAATTTGCAATTTCACCTCATGATATAATAACATTCAGCCAGCTCCGCCAATCGGGCTATGGCAAAAATTGGTAACAATAAACATTTACAAATTCAATCAATATAAAGACATATAATGAAAAACTTACCAATGGATGATAATCATGCCCCACTTCAACATGACCATGCTTCCTACAATGTTTCTTAGTTGTTGTGATTAAAATTATTCTTGTCTTTAAGCTCTTACAATTATTGCAAGGACAATAACATTTCCCACCACCCTTTCTTTTCAATCTAGCCCACAATCTAGCAAGTGTGTCTTCAATTTTTTCTGCACTAATATTATCTGACATGATTTTTCTTTACCAAGCTTGAATATTTAGATCTTCAAAAAGTATCAAACTCACACTCCAATAATTTTTAATCATAGATAGGTAATAAAATCTAATAATTCTGATATTTTGCACCAAAATTTTTTGGCCTATAACCTCCACAAACTGTCACAAGTATAGCAAATTCGCAAGTAGGGAAAATTCACAAGTATAGCATGAAAACACTGTCACAAGTATAGATAAATTGTTGAACTCACTTTTAGTTATTAAAATTTATGCCCAACGTTCATAAAAAAGGTGATGAAAAATCACGTTCATCAAAATTTTGATGAACATCAGGCACAAATTTTAATTTTTTTTGAAAATTTAACATTAAATACACATGTACCCGATGATTCATCTAATTATACATCTTTCGTTGAAAAGTTTCGTCATATTTTGCAATCAAATGAGTTAGTGAATTTCTTGAATTTTTTTTTTATTGAACACATAACCCAGAGTGACCTCATACGTATGATTCTTTTATTTCTGAATAATAATTTGATGCTCTCATTATACTTGGTTTCTATAATAGAGCTTTATTTGAATTTATTTGAAGTCCTTTCATTTTTGCAAACTGTTTGTATTCTCTTGAGAGCACATATTTGATTTAAATCTTAAATGTAGAGAATTAGATACACTCTATACTTTCTTTGAAATGCTATGAAACCCCTTTATATCAATAAGGTCATTCCATGTGGATTAAAAACTGAATGATGGCTGCCCCAAGTAACACTGAATCTTGTCATTAGAAACATGGTGCCATTTCACTTTAAAATGCCTTGTCTTGTACTCATTGTAAAAATAATAGTGTACATGAATATTTGAAATGGAACAATTTTGAAAAGATCTAATAATTTTCTTTGCTGGCCAAGTGATTTCTATGATAGACCTTAAAGTATCCTGTAGTATCAATGTCATTGTTTTTGTATTTAAATGGATTGTACTGTGCATATGCCTTTATTGACAAGAATTAACTTTATTGTAGGGATCTTGTAAATCTTTGGCTCCTCTGCCTTTCTATTGTCACTATAATAAGGCCATTCTCCATAAGTTTGATGATTGTCTTTTGCATTGTCACATGAACATTGTGGGATGTGGATGACTATGCCACTGTATCTTTATAAGATCATGCTATTATTTATTATCATGCCACTTGTTATTTGTGAATACTCATTGCGTTATTAACTAGATGATTACAAATGCATCTCATTTGTATTAATGTGCTCTATTCCTAAGAACACATACGTTGTCTATAAGACACTTGGCTTGTCATGAATGACATATGCCCTTCTTGTTTAGAATGATAATGCATTTCATTTTACTATTCCATGTCCATAATCAATTGTTTGATATTTACTGTTGCATATAGAAACAAAAGATTGATCCACTTATCTATTGATAGTCTTGATATCCTCTTGATAACTCCAGATACTTGACTTATGATGATTAATCATATATCACTTATGATAGTAACCAATAGCTTAATACCACAAATGATGTGTGCTTATTTACATACACCATAAAGAGATGAACCTACTTGATAAGTATATTTCAATGCCTCTTTAAAGCATAAAAAAGCAACACATCGAGCTCAACCCTTATGGGAGCCATGTTTAACCCACGTGTTGAGATTTGATGAAACAATAACATTGCTATTCCTATATCTACACATTAAACAAATAGTTAGAAAAAAAAATATACATATGCCTGAAGGGCTTGATGGTCCTATTGCTTTTTGGACATTTACAGTTTACATGTTTGTTTAATGCACTTGAGGGTTAGCTTATACATTCATGGGTGCATGTACATGTAGTGTTAGAAGCCTTCATTGCTTAGAGTACTGCTCTAACATCATTGCAATTTCCAGATGTAGGAACTAGGAGCAGGGAGCTATGAAGGACATAAGACAACTCAAAGCAGGAGACAAAGCAAGACAACATACATTGAACTAGTCATCAGGAAATGACTGGACATAAGACAACTCAAAGCAGGAGACAAAGCAAGACAACATACATTGAACTAGTCATCAGGAAATGACTGGCCTCTTCCCTTATATGCATATTCTTTTTCTTTATCCATCAATGTATAAAATGTTCTTCATTTTCATTGAACAAGTTAAGTATCATGGCTTGTGTGACAAATATGTACTTTTATATCGATAAAGATTACTTTTTTAGAAATATTTGTGCAAGTCTTTTCCATATTGTATGCACTTGTATAAATGCAATAATCTATTACTAAAAACTTGTAATCTCTTTTATTTTTCTGTTTATACAATTGAATGCAATATAGGGAAGATATATAAGAAATGTACTTCACTTTCAATTTGTAAACACTCTAAACTCAATCAACTTGAGTAAATAAAAAAATGTGTAACAATAGTATTCAACATGTGCATTATATAATTTAAGGTTTAGGAAGGATGGCTCTTCCTCGAAGGCTCCAACACATATCATAGGTGGAGAAGAATAAAATACCAAGGAAAAATAAATTTAGACTTGTGGTTTGTGGTTTTAATAAACTTTATTTGTATTTCTAGGTTTTCCATGGAAAACTCAAATAGAATGAACTTGTTGCTATAAAATATTGGAGCAAGAAAGGTGGTCCAAACAATGTGAATTTATCATATATGAAGACATTGGGAATTGGATGAATCAATGCGCCTACCAAAATTTCAACTATTTTTCTTCATCTAAAATATTGATGGCATCATCTATAGACAACTTGTTTATGATAGGTGAAATGAAAGAATTATTAACTCTTTTGAAGTGTATCTAGGATTATTTCTACTTAAGTTGGGTGAAATATTCCTAGAATCTATGTTGTGCATTCCCTTCTCCTAATATACCTTCTATGGTTCACCTTGGGAAGTTAGTCCATCTTGCTAGTAGATAAATTTCTAGTGTCGAATATTGTCACCCTTCGAAATTTAACATTAGTTTTAGCTCCCCCCTATGTGCTTGGACCTAATTATACATTAATTACTCATTTTATAAACTTTCTTTGAAAATAAAACATGGGAAATAAAACTATGTATTTAATATTTTTCCCTTGACACTCTTAGACCCTCAAAAAGGTGAATCTAGTCTAGGGCATACTGTGCACTAAAACACCTAATCTGGCTCTAAATTCAAATATGTCGGTGTTGGTAATTTATTATTTAAATTTATAATTTTAATTATTTTCTGTCAATATTTTATTTTCAAGAAATTAGATGAATTACATATAAATACCTAGTCATTTTTATCATTTGAAAGGCTAATGAATCCTAAGAACACCTAGAAAATTCAATTGAGCAAACCAAGTTCCCTAAAATAATTCAAGAGCATTGAAGAGTGGAATTATAAAGATTATTGTAGCATTGTATCATTCAAGAATCATGTCATGTGTTGTGTAAGTTTTGTTCATGTTTCACATGCATTTTTTTTGTGAGCACTAAATCTTGTAGGTATTCAATTCAATTCAAGTCAAAGAAATAATTGATCCTTGAAGGTGATGAGGATGAAATTAGTCCATCAAGGAGATCAAATCTAAGTAGTGAGTTGAATTTTTTCTTCAATTCAAGACTTTGTTATCATTAGCCTCTATCCAACCAAGGATAAACTCTCTTTTATATCATAATTTTTCATTATGGAGGTAGGAATACCAACATGGGTTTGAATTAGGCAATCCCCTATTGCAAGAGTTTTTCCCTTGGTCTCTTTGTGCTATGCAATGCAATGCTTGGGTTCATGACATGGCTTAACTACCTCATGTGGATCTTGTATGTTGTATAAATCTAGTGGTTGCATCGGGCATTAACAGGTTTATTTTTTGGTGCAATGATAGCCACCTGTGCAACAATTGGTATTAGAGCTAAGGTCATAGGTTTGAACCCCTCGCTTAGACTAGGGGGGATTGTTGTACGAGTTTCACCCTCGGTATCCTTGTGCTATGCAATGTGGTGATTGGGTTCATGAAATGGATTAACCACCTTTTGTGGATCTTGGATCTTGTATAAATCTGGCAGTTGTATTAGCCATTAGAATGTCAATCTTTTGGTGCAACAATAGTCGCTTGTGATTTGGAAGAAGATTGAAGGCTATTTGTTCATTCATGCACTCAAACCTTACAAGTTGTCAAGTCACAAAATCTGCATTTTCTCATCAATAGATGAAGTTTCAAAACTCTCAAAAGACATAAGCTATAGACTAGTGACCTCAAGCTTGTGAAATTAAAATTTAAAAGTAAGATCCTAGTTTGGGGAACATCACACCCTAGACTTCCCTTTTCAACCTCAACTTTTCACACCAGGTGCATCTATGTCTACCCTCTATATTTTTAGATCTTATTTTTATCATGTTGCATCTGGTTTATCAAAAATCATAACAAACTACTAAATTTTCATATTTTTCATATTTCGATCATTTCATTCTAAAAATTAGTCAATCAATAATAATCTAAATCATATTATCCCACTCCTAAACACTGGATTACATTTGTGATCTACCATTCTAGCTCTCCCTAATAGGTTTGTAGCCAAGTGGATGTTGAGGTCACCTTTAATCCAACCAAAACAATTGGGAAGAGTGTGGTGATCCTTTTCCCAATTAAAAAAAATGACATATGATGTAATTGAAAATTTCCTCTTTGTTTGGATATAAGTAAGTTGATGCAAATTGTCACTTAGTAGTTGTGCCTAGTCAATATATTTTTCATCTTTTAATATTTTTTAAATAAATTTCCATATCTAGGTATGGTTTAACCTATAATCAAAGAATGAACTATTACTATATTTAGTGAAGTGATTATATCATAAATTTCCCCATGGAAGATTGATCTTGTTAGGTTCTTGGGATTCTTGGTGATTACATTTAATTACTTCATTAACCATGAGTTATTTAGGTTCCTTACATGACCCTTTTCATCTTTCTCAAATTCTATCAAGGTTTCCTTAAATGGGAGATAAAAAAATGTGTTATGAACCTTAGACATATGAAAAGAGGGTCCTATACATGAGGTATAGAAAAAAACCTATGCAAGGCCCTTACTAGGCTTAGGGATAGATATGAACAAGAAATAATGAATTAATCATCCTAGTTCAAGGTTGTCTTTTGAATGTGAGATTCAAAAGTGTAAAGAGGAAAGTTGTAAAGTAGATCAAGAACTTTGAATGTATGTTCCATGTTTTGATTATACCCCAAGGTTTGACAAGAAATAAGAAAGTGATGGTGGAGAGAGTTTTGGAAATGGGTTCTTATTCTTTAGGTCCTTGTTTCTTGTTTAGACCTGTTGTGTAGTTTTGCACACACAACCCATTGAAAGTAGGGGTCCTATTTTGCTTTGGCCTTGGATGATTTTGATCATTTGATTATGGAAAATTTGGTTTCTTTGAGATGTGCCTGAATTATTATCTTTCTTGTGCAAATGACCCTGTGAAGTAATTCTTTGAAAATCCTAAGTTTCCAAGTGTTTTTCGGGTTTTCCTTTGGTTTCGAGAATTTCCCCTCTAGGTGGAATTCCCTGGTTTCCATCCTCACCTTGGAAACCCAACGTCTAATGCTATGCATCGTTCTTTGGGGATTTTGGCTCTTTGCTGAATTCCATGTCTTCTAGAATTTTCCAAAATCCTTCAAGTCTTCAAATCCCCAGAATTCCTTAATCCCCTTGGATCCCCGAAACTCTTTTTGGGTTGTCTTTTCACTGCATTTATATTTTTGTATGAGATTTTCAGATTGTGTTTAATGAAGTTTAAGAGAGTTTTATGCTGTGAATTGATGTCATTTATCTTACTTGGAATTTTGAAGAGCTTAACCTCAGAGTGTTGTGTGTGAATCTTGCGCTTGGCCTTTGGATTGCTTGCTTTGGTAACGTCTTTCTGGTACTATTTGCATTTGATTGAGTTCAAAGATTCTTTCCAGTCGCTATCTTCACGATTTGATCTTCATCCATGGTATGTTTATGATGCCTTTATTTTCAACTGATGAGTATCAATGCATCTATGTTGTTTTGGATGTGATTTGAATTTGGATTTTAGTGTGTTGAGGGTCCGTAATTAAACTAGGGTTACCTCCTTTGTTCTTTTAACACCTCCTCTGAAATTGGTATGATTGTCCTTACTAATTTGATGATTTGATTGCACCATCCATTGTTGGATTTCCCCCCCTGAATTTGATCTTGTGTGTGATTTTGATTCGGCCTAGGATTTTGATTTTGGATCCCTTGCATTCAATAGAATTGATGTCCTGGGTAGATTTGAGCTGTTGATTTTCATTTGTACTCAATGACAATGTTGCTTTGAATATTTTAGAGGGATTTATCCTAGATAGTTGAGGAAGAGAATAGATTGGGATTGAAAATGTGCATTCATGGCGGAACCCTAGGGTTTTCATTTTGAATTCATTGCCAAGATCAACCGAGTTGTCTTTGAGCAAGTCCTAGATCTAGATCCATTGATGAAAGATTTGAGATGAACAACATTTGAGCCCAATTACCCAAATTCATGATCATTCAATCAATTTGAGTGAAATCCTGATGAAGTCAAAGATTTTAGGATTTTGAGTATCTAGCAGATTTCTACTACCTTAGGAATTTCCCGGATTTCCATTGCCTCTTCATTTTCCTAAAAAATGTGCATAAACGCGATAATCATGTTGACTTCATGGAAATATGTTGTCTTAGGAAACCTTCAAACTTCCGTTGCTCCTTCATTTTCCCAAAATGTGTGAAGTCTTGCCTATTTCAAAAATTTCCATCCCCTATGGAATTCCCTGAAAACCTATTGGAAATGAAGAATTGAGGGAATGCATGAGTTAATAGCTAATAATTTTGCATCACATGATTGATCTGAGTGATTTAAAAGATGTATCATGGCCTTTATTAGATGATGATGATTGAATGACTTTTGGATGCTTATTGTGCTTTCATTGCTAAATTTCACCTGGCTCAAAATTCCCCGAAATTCCCTTCTGGCTTGAATTTTGTGAATGGGTTAAAATATTGAACTTTGAAGAAAGTATGCTTTAATGATATTTCAAAGGGATTTTGATCATTTTTTGGATTTATTTGAATGATAAACATGCTATTTGTGATCAACTAACTTGGAATCTCATGTTGTAATGGATATTTATTGTGTTCTCTTTTTGAATGCAGGCTGAATCAAGCAAGGCCATTGCTGGTAGGGTTAAGGGAAAACAAATGGATCCTAGTGTTGAGGGGGATTCCATCTTAGAAGTTGAAAGGATTAAATTGGATACCAAGAGCAAGGTTACTGAGAGCAAGCTGACTTCCATTTTGTTAGAAGTAACATATAAAAATGTTGGAAGATGGGATTATTAAGAATTCATAAGCAAGGGCAAAATGTAGGAAAGACATTAAAATATATTTACAACAAATTTATTCCATTCTTTGAGATCAAGATTGGGATGAAGAAGGTTGCATCTAAGCATATGAGCTTAGAACAATTAAGGAAAAGGTGTCATGAGGTGTATGCCCCAATTGATGATGGTCCAATTGCAACCCACCATTTAGATGATGCATCCACCTATGTTATTGTCATGGAGAAATATCAAGATCTCAAGGTGGAATGGGATAAGGTCATCAAGAAATCAAGGGAGGAAATTAAATCTATTGAAAGAAGATTCAAAGTGTTGATTACTCCACCTTTGGCCGATCTAGAGAGGATTTTCCTTATGGTGCAGGATAAAATGGGTCAAGATAAAGACAAGGGGACAACTAATGAATAATTGGTTCAAAATTTGTGCTTCCCATTATCCCTCCTTTGTCCTTTACATGCATTGGACTGAGCTGCATTAGAGATTCCAAGCCAACCTGGAAAGGAGCCTCAAGAATTTAATGCAATATTATATTTTATTTTAGGAAATTTCTGGGCTGACTCGTTTTGTGGCCGACTTTCTTTGTAACCCTATTTGGGCCAACATATCATGAGATCTCTATAAGTAGGGCATTTTTCCTCATTTGTTAGGGATAGATAATTAGACATTGAAGTGAGTTAAGTGATAGAGAAAAAAGATAGTGCTAGGAGTTAGTTTTATTTTGAAGCAAGTGTTGTAACACAAAACATTGGAATTGTTGCTATCATTGGATGATTCAATACAATTGAAGACATTGTGCTTTGGTGATCTCTCTTGTGTTGATTTATCTTGCATGGTTCTTGTTGTTCTATTTTTTGAGTTTTCTTGAGAAAAATTGGACATATGTTAGATTTAGAATTATATATGATTCAATGGTGTTTATGGTTTGATGCTTGAAGTGTTTGTAGCAATCCTTTGTCCATACTTTTTACAACTGGCTGATTGTGAGTTTCTTTTTAAAATTAGCCTGTACCTCATATTCATTGTGCTTAGTTCAATTGTGAGTATTTGTTCATTTCAATTGCAATAGGGTTGGTTTGAACTAATGTTCATGATCTAAAAATATTTAATGCCTTAGAAGATTGCAGATGAAATCTGGGTTAAGCAGGAATTAGTTTTGTGGGATTGGTCCATTTCAAGTATTTCATCATTTGCATTGTTGGTCTTAGGGGTAGTTTTAGTCTTAGGAATTTATTTTAAATGCTTATCTTTTTCTATTTCTTTTATTATCTAGGTTAGATTTAGGATTTAAAGTATCAATACATTGCAAAATCTGATAAGTTCAAACATCAAACATTTTTTTGTAAGGTCCCTTTGTGATTACCAACATTTTCACATTTATCACTAAGTTGTTTTTGTATTGTCAAGACCTGAGATTAGAGATCTTGGGGTTATCTCTTGAGGCTTGCTAATAGAGATCTACGTTTCAAGAGAGATAGGATACCTGTATCTTGTCTAAGTTGTTGCTCTGCAGAAAAAACATCAATAGGACCCAAGTCCAAAAAAAGGAGAAGGATACATATTATGGGTGCAAAAAATTGACTTGGAGAGAAACCTTGAAGTCACAATTTTGAAACACCAAAATATTAGACCATAGACCATATGAAGAGAACATAATATTAGTTTAAAACATTAATCCCTTCACATCCATGCTTACAAGTATAGAATAAATACTAGGAACTAACATTAAAATAAATAAATAAAATAAAAAAGACCCTAGAAAATAAATATAAACTAAAAAATCACTAAGATACAAAAAAAATATAACACTAAACACTAACTACAATAAAATTGTAAAACTATGACATACTTTGCAAAATAAAAATAAAGGAAAATAGATGAGGGAAAAATATCTCAAAATACAATGGAAGAGGTGAAGTGTGGGAGGCCACTGATTGAGAGAATGGAGTGATGAAGAGGAAAAACACCACACATGCACAATGAGATTCAAGAGAAATGAAATTAGAAATATAAGATATGAAATTAAATCACTTACAACACACAGAGAAGATATGGAGGCAACATTGATAAGAAGGCTTCAAATTCAATGTTGAGTGTGAAAATGGGGAGGAAAGAGTATACTTTTTTAAAGAAATTTACACACATGCAAACTATAAATAAAAGGAACAAGGCGGGAGTTATGTGGTAGGATAAAATTGGAACCTGGAACTTAGGTTCCTAGTGAAAGGAATTTGGGTGAGCGAAAGAAGCTTGCTACACTAATCTAAGTAGGGGAGAG
>VDFB02367893.1:0-22748 GCA_007258455.2 Sequoia sempervirens | reverse complement strand
AGTTTTAAGATGGGAGTTGTACTTGGGTGGTGACTCTCATCTGAGTGTAGTTGGTTGTGGAAGAGTCTTGATCATACTCCATAATGGTAGAGTGAAGGAGATCAATGGTGTTATGCACATCTTTGGTTTGGCACGAAACCTTATTTTTGTAAGTAAATAAAATGATATATTGTGTATGTTATTTTATTGAATGGAGGATAAAATATGAATAGAGGAGCTATGGTTCTTACTAAGGGTGTTTAAATAGGCACTCTATTTCATCTAGATGCATACACTATTCAATGTGATAGTTTTTCTAATCAGTTGAAGAAAAGAGCTTTAGAGTCTTCATCCTCACCTTTGGAATTGGTAGTAAATAATTATATTGCGTCTACTTTCAATGGTCATGCTTTATAAGTACCTAAGGGTTCTCATTCTTTGGAGATGAAAATTTCAATGGAGAAGACAATGTTATTGTTGTAAGTATGAGTACTTGGTATTTTCATTGATGTCAACAGGATTTTGTGTTGTCATTGACGCCAACTGTTGATGCTTTGATTAGTTTCATTATGTTGTCATTAGTAAGTGGTACTAGTGTCAACATTTAGTGTTTCTATGATAGATGTTGTCAATTTAGTGGTGATGAGGAAGTGTTGAAGATGATGAGTATGTGTATTTGGTGCTTGGTTTCCAAGTGCTTTTGAGAGAATTTGAATAAAAGAGGAAAATAATGTGTTGCAGAGGTGTTTTAGTGTATAGTGTGGTGTTTTGTTTTTTCTCCACATTTCTTTTGTGTTGAATATCTTCTTGTTTGGTTTGGATATGATGGTCAGAGGTGTAAATAGGTGTTATATCCATAATTTCTTGGCCTGGATCATTGTGTAGAAGAAGTTGTGCTGACCAGTCTGTGAACTATGTTGCAGTGGTGTTTGTGAGAAATGGTTTTACTTCACATTTCTCCATAGTTTGGTTTTTGGTCTTGCAGTTCTAGAAGTGTGTCAAGATAATGATCATATTTACCTTTAGTCAATTTTTTTTTTGGTTTGGTGTTTCGGAAGTTGGTTTCATAAGTCACAAAGTGTGGAAGGTTGTTTGAGTGTATTGGGTGTGTACATTCCTTAGATAAAAGTTTTTATGAAGGAACTTGTTGGATTTCAAGGTGTTTGTGGAATATCCTAGATTGTATTCAAGTGTTGTGTGTGGTCTATGAGTTGTCTTTAGATTTGAGGAAGTGTGTGCTTAAATGTTAATGGAGTTTACATAGGTTCGGTTGACCTTGAGTGTTTACACTAATTGTAGATTTACTTTGATGATTATTGAAGTATGGCATGGTGTATATGTATGCTTTGGGTCTGAGTTAAGATGTGAGGTCGTCCGCTTTCATTCCTTTCCACCACATGAATGCTTGGTTCCAACCTAATTTGAATTTGCACGGCTGAGGTGCATAGCCAACCTTGGAGATTTTTTTCAAATTTGAAGAAGGTATAAATAAGTGTTATGTTGATGGAAAAGTGGTGAAGTGTGTGATGTGATTTGCAGAGTTGTGAAGTGTAGTGCGAGCCTAATGAGTTAGACCATTGGAAGCGGTGAGTAGAAGGTTTCTACAATCTTTAGAGAGGTTGTGAATGCATTGGTAATGTTGTGGTGGATCTTTTCTGTTGCATTGAGATGGATTTCTCACTATAACATTCTTCTTTCTTCTTTTTTGTAATCTGGTGATGAGCCTTTAGTAGTGATCCCTCTGACAGTGAGCCCTTTGTATTCAATTTTGCAATTACTTTATATTGTGAGCTAATCTTCATCATGGTTTTTCCCTTCTTGGGTTTTCCACATAAATATGGTGTTCTATTATGCATTGTGTTGATATGTGTCAATTTTTGTTATTTTCTTTCATATTAAATCATTCTAACAGATTAAGGGTTAATTACATTGATGTGGATTTGAATGTTTATGAAGGTTTTGGATATTTTAATGTACAATTGACTCACCTCCCCTCTCAGTTATCTTGTGTGCATTCAATAGTTATGACACCTAATACTTAGACATATTAGTGAGAAGGGTTTTAAAGCATCAAAAAATTATCCTCATAAGCAGTTTAGATTATTGTAATATCAAGTTTGATTTTTGTGAAAATTGTTTGTATCGAAAGCAAAATTGTGTTCAATTTTATTCTAGTTCTCATTAATCTTCTTGGGTGTTGGATCTAGTTGATTCTAATGTTTTTGGTTTAGTTAATTTTCCTTCAATTTCTAAATGTATTTATTTTGTATAATTTATTGATGATTATAGTAGAAGGACATGGGCTCATTTTCTCAAATAAAATCTAAATTCTTTAGTCATCTTAAGGATTTTAAAGCTTTTGTAGAAAACCAAACTAGTAAAAATATTAAGTGTTTGATGGTTGACAATGGTGGTGAGTTTTATTAAATAACACAAGATTGAGAAGCATAATACAACTCAATATACCCCTCAATACAATAGAACTGTAGAGAGGATGAATAGGACATTGATGGAGAGGGCTAAGAGTATGCATAGTGGAGGTAGCCTTAAATAATTTTTTTGGGTGGAAGTTATTTCCACTACTTGCTATTTGGTTAACAAATCTCCTATATCAGCACTTGTTGAGAAGACACATATGGAGGTGTGGTTGGTAAAAAACCCTCATTGAGACATCTCAGAGTATTTTTTGTAAGCCATATACACATGTGTTGAGTGAGAAGAGGTTGAAGTTGGAGAACACGATAATTAAATGTATTTTGATTGGTTATGGCATCGTATGTGAAAGGGTACAAGATTTGAGATCCAATCGATGATAAGGTTTTATGCAGTAGAAGTGTTATCTTCATAGAAATGAAACCTTCCTCTAAATTGTTTTGCAACCATAGAAAGAAGAGAAGAAAAAGGATTTGGTTCATCTTCCTCCCACTCCTAAGAGAGAAGAATCAAAAATACCTTTTGGACCCAATGACATGAAGAGCTCAAGTAGCTCCAAAATTTCAAAAGGAGAAGAACCTAAATCTCATGTTTTGAGGAGGTCCACATGAATAAGGTAGAAACTTAAAATTTTTGGTTATTCATTGCATGATTCTAGTTGTATTAATTGTGTTGAACCATGGCCACATTGGGATTTAAAATGAAATGAAATGTGAGTGCACTTGATTCTTAGAGATCTCTTCTAATTGTTTGATTTCATTCAAATGGTTAGTCTCACATCTACATGTTTATTTCACAAAATTATTGAATGTTTGGTGGTTGAAGTCTCCAATCTAAACATGTATTGCACAGTATTTATAAGAGATTAGATGACGATAAAAAATAAGAGTTTATATTTGTGTCAAATTGAGATACATTTGTATATTATCTATTAAATAGAAAATATATAGTGATTTGACAATTTTTTGTTTGTGTTTGGATAAATTATTTGTAAGATTGTACAAGGTGTATAAATAATTATTATAGTTTTATCATATATTCATAAGTAAATTTTATTTATTACATACATTATTGTATTTTGTCTTGTGTGAAATATGCAATGAATCAAAATCTTTATTATTTTGATATTTGACTAATGAATAATTACTATATTTTATGTATCAATAATATATATACAATATATTTAAAAACTAATTGCATGATACCTCAATGAGAAGAGATTTCCACAATCCATTAAAATTATTGTCAATAAATGTTTCTGGATTAGATTGTGTTCAAGTTTTTGCATCAACGCTTTGGATCACACTCCGTGATCCATCATCAGGATGAAAGAAGAGAGCATGAGGAGAGAAAAATGAATAGTTTGCAGAACCAAAAAGGTATAAAAAGTTGGGAAGAGGGAGGAGAGATAAGGGGGTGCACGAAATTCAAGACAACAAAAATAATACAAAAATGAAAAGAGGAACGAACCAAGAAAGAGAAATAAAAATGCAAAAGACAATTACAAAATAAAACCAAAGAGAAACACAAGAATATAATAAAAGACGGATTTAAATTAAAAACAATAAATTAGAAAAAACAAATCACTTGAAAAGCCTATCAAAAGTAAATACAACAAAAATAAATCAACAAATTACAAATACAAAAAGATTTTTTTTTCCAAAAAATTATAAAGAGAATGCAAAGAATGAATCTGAAATTAAAGCCAAGAATAGAAAACCAAAAAATATAAAAAGAACTAAAACTAACCAAAAAAAAACATTAAAGAAAGGAAAGAGATACAAAAGAGAATTCAAAAAATTAAGAGAAAGATAAAAATAAATGAAATAGAAAGGATAAAAGAAGCTTACGATAAAAATAAAATTTATCACCAAATTATATAAAGACTCAAATTACGAATTAAAATGCAAGGGCAAGCAAAGATAATCAATTTTTTTTTTTACAAAAAAACCTAAAAAAACTACAAAATGCATAATATTAAAGATTGGAAAGAAATACAAGAAAAAATAAAAGCGAAGACAAAATTGAAATAAAATAAAAAGAGGGAAAAATGAGAGATAAGAATTCACAATGAAGCAAAAAATTAAGAAAATTAGAATAAGATGATAATAGTAAAGCAAGAGGACCCCAAGAAGATTAAAACAAAAAACCCCAAGCAATAATTAAACCTAGAATCAGAAGACACAAAATAAGCAAATACTAAAGGAGGGAAGAAAAAGAAAACAAAGGAGGCAAAGAACATAAAAAGAAAGAGAAGGAAGAAAGAAAACACCAGCAAATGAAAACTCACAGATGAAAAGAAGGAAGGAGGGAGGACAAAGGTTAAGGAGGAAGGAAATGAGAAAATCAAAGGGGCAGGGGAACCGAGAAAACAAACAGGAGAAACTAGGGCTAAAAGAGGAAAGGATGAGAGGGTAAGAGAAGGAAACTGAGACAACTAAGGATAGGAATGAGACTGAACGAATCCAAAAGGAAGGAGAAACCAAGCGGGGGAAGGAGAGAGGGAACACCCAGCAAAGAGTGAGAGGCTGTGAGGAGGAAGATTTAAGAGGATAGAAAGGATAAAGGACAGGTTCTTGAGTGGGAGGCTTGAGAGGTGCTGAAAGAACTTAATTCCAGCCCTCATCTGGGACCAGGGTTCTAGGGGATTATTGATTTGGAAGTAAGCTTCTTTTTAATTTCCTCTTGAAGAAATGAAAATACTTTGAAATGGAAGAGAATCCACAACTTTATAAGAGAAATTAACATATCTTCATGGTCAAGAGTATTAGATTATTTAGATCATTTTCTTAGTTGTGTATCCTAACTAATATAGAGTAAGCTTTTCATTTTAATTGACTACTACATAATAGTTTATGTGTTGAAAGAATTGTTTCCATTCTTTGTAGTTTTTACATTGGAATACAAATCATATTTAATTTCACACCAATATACTTCTTTCATAAATCATATTTGTTTAATATCTTAAAAGATGTTAGTTAAATTGGAAAAGTTGTTTGAGTTAATTACTAAATTTGATCTAAAAATGTTCAACACTTTAGATATATTCAATTAGATATATATAGTTAAATTGGAGGTGTCATTTGAGTTAATAATTAAATAACATAATAATCAGTTAAAGCAAGGGACATAATTTTGGATGTGTTTGAATTTAATAAATTAAAAATTAAAATAGACATAAATTACTTGAAATAAGTGCTTCATAACCCATCTAATCAAATCATAACCTATCAAAAAGGCAATAGGAATTTTCTAAAGAAAAGAACACTTGACCCAATCATAAGTGTATGGCCTTCGCAGAAAGGAGTGATCCACCTTAGCAATCACAACTACCCCATCCAACATTTGCTCACATTACATAAAGCCACAATGTTCCTCCAAGATAAGCCAATCAAATCCAACCTTATGTGTCCTAGTAATCAAATTGGAGGTGATCCTAAAAATGACATTGTGAAGGGTGATTGGTCTAAAAAATCTAAACGACTTTGCAATTATTTCACTACTACGATCAATGTGTCATCTTTCATGAAATTTCCCAAAACACTATTCATTATGATCATATGGAAATTTCTAGAACTACAATAGTTGTAACATCATGAATTAAAATTAAACATTAAAAAGTACATCATGAATTAATTATGCAATGGCATAAAAATTAAGAAACATCATGAATTAATTATGTAACCGCATAAGTCAAATATAATTCTATAAAGAAATGAATATCAAATAGATAATACAATCGCATAACTCATACATTTCAATGTCATTGATCTTCTTCTTCATCCAGCTGCTTTGTCTATATCATCCAATCAAATTGACATTGTGATTGAGTCGCCTTATCATCATCGTGCGTCATTGATATCAGTTTCAATAATGTCATCATCCATACAGATATCACCTTCATGAACATTAACTCCTACATCATCATGATCTAGTTCCTCCTCTTCAACATCTTCGTCAGACACATCATCAACTAATTATTGATCCTGATCATCATCTACATCATTTTCTAGTTCTTTGGTATCTTCTTCTTCCACCATTATGCTTTACCACACTTCCTCGAATCATGTCCCCAAACGACAAATGATATGGTTTACTGGAACCTCTAAAAGTAAAATACTTGCTCACGACTGGATTGGAAGAACATGAAATGTTTCCTTCGCTCCCGATCAACCTTGGCCAATTAAGCATGGGCAAATCCCATTATCATGTTGATAACGGTTCTCTTAAGATCATTTTCATTTCAATCATTGCTTGTACCATAGAGATGACGAGGCCTGCTCCCGAAGGAATTAAAGTCACTCAAGTATATCATCCAAAATCCCATAGTATCAATTTTCTGGGACTTCTAGATGTATGTCGCTTCTAGATGAAACATTAGTCACCTGAAAGACTGTCGTTATCCCATAATCACAAGTTTTCTTCGTGTCATCAACTTTTTTGATTCAGGTATGACTATTGCACCACATAGCCTTGTGGTTTTTCACTTGCAATATGTAAAACATGTAAAAATTATTGCATCGTCAGTTGATAAACATATTTATTCTTGGCCGAATGTATGCAAAGAAAAAAAAGCTCAACATATATATACATCAATATGAGTGAAGAAATAAAGGTAAATGTATGGGTGATTAATATATTTACTTGCCATATTTTGTTTATCTCTTAAACCATATGCTAAATCAATTTCCCTTTGTGTAACATTGGAATCTCCATTATGATGAGCTTCTTTAACCAATAAAGCCACGCTTTCCCGTGTTAATGTGCGACCAAATTGTTGACATCGTTCAATCCATACTGTCATCCAATCAAGATTGTTTGCGACATACAAATGTAGTGCATCCCACTCTCGACCAATTGTATAAAAAAAAATTGAAATTCGCAAGCAACATATAATTAGTGGTGCAAGAGCACCTATACCTCATTCTCAGCTTGCGATTATTTGAAGGTGGATAGATGGTCAATAGGTAGAGTGAGTCTTTTGGATGCTTTTGTCTTGATTAAGGTCAATTAAGACCATTAGACATGTTCTAGGTGAAGTTTTGAGTTATGAGTTTGAGTCTTGCACTAAAGAGTTTTGTAGCCTTTTTAAGGAAAATTGGAGAATTTACATGTAAAAGGGTGCAAGGTTAGTGTCATGTCAATAATAAGGCTATTATCAAGCCGCTAGCATGGTCTTAGAGGTGTCCTAGGAGTTTTGATATATTTGAAAGTTC
Source organism: Sequoia sempervirens (assembly GCA_007258455.2). NCBI lineage: Eukaryota > Viridiplantae > Streptophyta > Pinopsida > Cupressales > Cupressaceae > Sequoia > Sequoia sempervirens. The sequence continues at coordinate 15,120 of VDFB02367893.1, read as the reverse complement.
AAAAAATAAAAACATTTCAATAGTGATGTTAACAACCTTGAAATTAGTATGTTTTATGTTTCATGTGATCATAAAAGATTAAAAAGTTAGTTGTAGAGGTGGTTGTTTAGTAGTTAAGGTGTAAAGGTCTTTAAAAGGAATAAAGTGATCATTGTAAACCCTCATAGGATGAGAAATAAATAAGGTATATCTGCTGTCCTCAAGAGTTTTGTGAAGAAAAACATGTGAAATGAGAGGTTCAAGCCTAGGTTTCAATAAAATATGTATGGGAGATTTGATTTTATGAATTTTTACCCATGTACAGACCTGATGGGTTGTGTCTGAGTTGGTTTTGAGGTCTGGGAGGTCGTGGAAGTACGAGATTGAATAAACCCTCATGATTTTGGCCTAAAACAAGGGTTTTTGGGTTTGGAAAAAATCTAGTTGTACAAGTGGAATATTTTTGTGGATTTGGAGGTTTGGAGGCATAAAAATTTCTGCCCAAATATTTCATGGGAATATAACAAGTTTAAAGACTAGTTGCTTTGTAAAATAGGCCTAATCAACACAACCTAGAAAGGGTGATTTTGGTGATTTGGTCCAAAGGACTTGTACTTTCCCTTGAAGTATGTTTAATAATTCCAAAATGGGTGTCTAAAACCATCAAGGGTTTTTCTAGTGTTTTGGAAAAAAATTTAGCTAGTGGGAAAAACTAGTAGGTTTGCATTGCTATGAGGATTCAAGGAGTCAAAGTGTGAAATATGACTTTTGTTGTTTGTCGGGGTTTGAGAGTTGTTTGGATTGTTTAAAGTGGTCATTCTAAACTTGTTGGAAGCATCATAAAGATAGGTTGATAGGTTGGTTGAGTTGAGCCTCCCAAATCTACATCAATTAGTTAATTGCCACATTATAGACCTTAATTTATAATTGATGTATTGAAGATAATAATTAAATAATTTTCAATGTATAAAAGCCAAATGAAAAGTATTATAATTACCTCTCACTTTCCTCAATCTACCTTTTCTCAGTGCTCCCTTTGAATTTTTTTAATGGAGTTGGGATCCCAAATTAGATCTCAATGGATCTTTTCTGAAACTTAGGAGACGGTTGAAGCTATGCACCCATTAATTGCGAACTGTATACATATATCCCTCACCATAGAACCATTAGGATGCTCTTTGTCTAACCAAATAGCTTTAAAGGAAATTTCAAGTGTCTCAACCATCACATTGACCTTGTGTGTATAAGTCCACACAATTCAATCTCCTCAACTTGGTGTGTGAGGTAGTGTTCTTGTGCATTGAAAAATGTCGAAGGTAGACACTTTTGCATTTCACACATTAGACGAGGAATTTTTCTCTTCCAATGATTTATATCTTCTTTATGGATTTCTTTATATGACAACCATCTATGATGATTAGTATGTAATCTATTAGCGATATTTAACAAAATGTCTGATATAATAATAAAGTAAAACAAATGGCAAATTATAAGATCATGTAATGAATTGAACAAATATTAACTCTTGTAACTCATATATTTTCCAATATCATATATAGCTTTGTTTGACATTATTATGAGGGATTTATGCTTGGAAGATAGAGGTGAAACGTCACGCAACCGGTATAAAATATTTTTTTCATTATTTTATAAAGTAAAACAATTGAAAGATACGTCACGGTATACAAAATATATATATATATATATATATATATATATATATATATATATATATATATATCTCTTTCCTATATATATATATATAAATTACTAATAATGAAGGTATGTGATCATGTGTTTTCATCCCTGACCCAAATTCACTTTTCTTTGTTATTATATTGTTTATGTTTGCAGCAAATCATGTGGGAAATCGAATTTTTCATGTGACTTCTTTTATAGCATTGCTTTGCTGCTCAGTTAATAACCAAGGAAGGGTGGCATATTAATTTAGTGTCCTTAAACATTTAATTCAGACATTTTTTAACTACGTATTGTGAATGTCACTACAAATTACGACAATTTTAACATTCTTCCATCCAATAACGTTTATTAACATTAACTACGATGCATTGTATCAACAAATTACTGAATTTGTAAAATTTCTTCGTAGTAGAGACAACCTTAGGGTAATGAGGATAACTTCGTTCAACGTGGAAATAGAGCCATTAATGCTTTGAGCCTTGCGTGGAAGCATATAAGTTAAAACAAGTGCTGTGACAATCATTGTCCATGTAAACACAACACAATATAAAAATATAAATTCAAAACATATCATATATGATAGATAAACAATTTGATCCGATGTATAACCTTGACGATTAATTCTAATATATTCCAACTTCCATAGGCGAGGTGTCATTCTTCGTGGTTTTGAGGTAGTCTTTTCTTTCCCATTGAAAAAATATTTTTCAGTAGTTTGATACTTATGATTTCTATGGAGGAAGTGCCTATACTCATCAAACACCTACTTTCCTAAACTTGTTGAACGACGAGATTCATCTTTGGACCACAAATTGGACATGCAAATTTTCCTTTTGTTTGAAGACCTGCAAGATGATATATAATTGGATTAAATATGTCAATTTTTATAATTATATATAATGAATAGATTATTTTAAAAACATGTATGATATCTACTTCATCAAATTAAATATTGTTAAAGTGCAGTCGAATGTTATAACATACCACAAAAATGTGTTAGCCCTGGGGCATCATGAATTGTCCATACAAGCATTGCATGAAATTGAAATTGTCTTTGTCTTATTGGTCTGGAGACGTCATACATAGTAACGCAAATCCATAACTTTAGTAACTTGTCGATAAGAGGCTCGATATATACATTTATATCTTTAACTTGGTACTTACCTAGTTGAATGAACATAAACATTACATAGTATTATAACCATTTTCTTGCAATATATATATATAAATTAATGTACCGACTATTAAATAAAAAAATATAGAATCATTATGCAACAAATAAGACAAATGAGATGATCTTCGTTAAAGAAAATTGATGTAAACAAATCTTTACGATTAATTATTGTAACATTATGTGCCTCTTTATTATTGACATCCATGGAGGAATGTATTGTTGATAACAACGGGTCACCAAGTAAATAGATCGACTCTCCAAATGGATTAGTCATTATGAAAATGAAAATTAAATTCTGAGGTTCAACTCTTTAAGAATGTGGCCATTTTCCTCCATGTCCTTAAATAGGAAGTACGTCGTAGGCATTAGAAAATCATCTCCACTTCATTAGTGCATGGTAATCCATAAATTGCAGCTAAACTTTAAGCACCTAATCGTTACATCGTTAGGTCAATAGAATATAATCCAGAACCTTAAGACATTTTTGTTAGTTGTTGATAAATTTATCTATTACAGTATGACATTTCAGTGTGCAGAATTCATGTTTATGATATATATAATATGATCGTTAGGACGTGCATCTATTGCTTGACTTCTCCATTCCAATATCTTTCATAATGGAAGATAAATATCGGTATGAGCGAGGTAAAATATTTGATGGTGGTAACAAAAATTCACCAATCAATCTACAACAAAAAATAATTTGTTAATATAAAGAATATTAATGGTACATATTTCATCCTTTATTTACTAATGATGAACTAACAACAATTAAAATAGATGAAAAAAATGACATATGTGACATACCTTAACATCTGTGACATTGCTATGTTGGATAAACCATTCATAACCTTCAAGTTCATCAGTAACAATACAACATAAAGGAGTTGTTTGAGCAACCTTCTAAGCAAAGGAGACTTAGATGCATACTCAAATGCTGAACATCATCAAAGTAATCTCGATCATCATGATCAGCTGCACCACTAAATGTGCCATGGATCGATGTATTTGTACCATCATCTTCAACTATGTTTTTTGGCGAATGATCATCTTCTTCCATAGGATCATTAACTTCATCTTCGATATTCACAGCTCCATGTTCCTCCACTTGCAAAACCACATTCTTTGGGGCGTGATAATCCATATCTTGTGCCCTAGGGCACCCCACCTTTATAATAATGATCAACACAAATAAACCATGATCATGATCAAGTGATTTTTTATATATATAGAAATGTTAAAACAATATAAACATTTACAAATTCATTAATCAATATAGACATATAATGAACAACTTACCAATGGATGATAATCATGCCCCATGAGCATTGACCATCTTTTCTGATGTTTCTATAACTATTGTGATTAAAAAGTCTTTTAATTAACAACCCTTTACAATTATTACGGAACAATAAAATTCCATCACCCTTTCTTTTCAATCTAGCCCACATTCTAGCAATTGTCTGTTTATTTTGTTCTGCACTAATATTATCTGACATGATTTTTCTTTACCAAGCTTGAATATTTAGATCTTAAAAAAATATCAAACTCAAACTCTAGTAATTTTTAAGCATAGACAAGTAACAAAATCTAATAATTCTGATATTTTGCACCAAAAAAATTCAGCATGCAACCACCCCTACAAAAGAGAAGATAGTCTGAAGTTAATGAACCCAAAAAACACTTTAAAATGCTAATTCCAGAACTTATTAAATTCTAATTTTACTATGATGTCCAATCGTTAGACTCCTAAAACCAAAATACTGAACTTGCACAACAAAATCTGGAAATGAAATACTCAAAATGCACAAGTCTAAAAATGAAATATGATGAAATGTTGCTTTAAAATATGATTTTCAAACCTGGAAGTACAAATCTAACTTCACAAATGAATTATGGAAAAAGACAATGACTACCCTCAACCTGGCAATATCTTCTTGATTTTTTTTTCTGATTTTTCCCAAGAAAATTGTCCTTAGTTTTCCACAAACTGTCACAAGTATAGCAAAAAACTGTCGCAATAAATAGGCGAAATCACTTTTATTTATGTCGGCCATAATTTGATTTTTTTCTGATTTTCCATGGTTGTCAAAATTTCGACGAACGCCGGGGATAAAATCTAAAAAAATTGAAGATTACACATCACATATCACAAGCAGCCGACAATACATCAAATTATACATATTTCGTCAAAAAAATTCATTGGATTTTGCAATCAAATGAGTTAGTGATGGAAAATAATTTGTTTCACATACAAAGTAGCTAAGCTAGGGTTTGGATTGATAGATTTATAAGTCCAAAGTGTAGGTGTTTTCAAAAGTTTACAAAGTTTGGTGAAGTGAAGGATGAAATATGATGAGGGATGGATGAAATGTTTGACCCAATGTTGACCCAGAGTGAACCATTGTTTTGCAAGACCAAGGTAGTGAGAAACATGCTATACCACTAAAGTGCTCAAACCCTAAGGACTCAATGATTAAGGAGAAGTTCTTATGAAATGAGTAGATCTAGTTCATCTATCAAATAGTGTAGAAAGCGTCTCCTTATTGATCTATCTCGATTGTGGTGATTCCTTAAGATACGTCTCCAAATATACTTTGCACTATGATGTCTAAGTTTCAAATAACGGTATGTAGACCTTCTCTTAGGGATTTTTATTTTGTGAGAGATCATTTAGAGAAGCACAAGATTGTGAAAAAGAGGATATTTATTGCCACACAAGAGGTGGTAATATAGGCCTTCCAACCACAATATCGACTTGTTCCTCTTGTTCGTCTAAGATGTATGTTACATGTTTCTCCACTGGAATGGTGTTTCCTTCATTTCAAAAGTGAAGCTTCTCAAACTACTAATTATATCCATTTATTCTCCTTCAATTAGTTCAAAGTTTGGTTGAATGATAGCGGGCATAAGGTTTGGTTCAACCAGATCTATCGAATGCCAAATGGTCATGTGGGGTTTAATTTTTCAATTTATCTTGCTTAATGAGTTTCTTTTTACCACAAACACTTGTCTTTCTTAAGTTTGAAACTAAATGTCTATGTCAAAAACATCATTCCTCTCACAAGGTCCATTTTTTGAAAAGGATGAAGTTAGGGCATAGTTGCTTAGGTTAACTTTGGGAAGTATGGATTGAGATGTAAACCAAAATATTTAGAAGTCTCTAAGGATAGAAATCCTTAGGACAAGCATCAATATCAAGGTTTTTCAAAGGGTATTCATACTTAGAAGGGTTTGAAATTTTGAGAAATATCGTTGATGTTTGTTTGCAATGTTTTGGAACCAAGCAAGTATTAAACTAAATCACAAGCATGAACAATCCTAGTTCAGGTGTGTATTTCTTAGTAGGCTTACCATCATCCCCTAAGAGATGATTAATCTGTGAAGATGGAATGGACAAATAGGCTATGTCAAGGGAATGTACCGTCTTGACACGCCAAGCAAAGGAGTCCCTTCCCCATTTGCTTTAATGCCTCAACCAAAAATTGGACATGGTAAGTAACTTCTGGGAGTGGTGCACATCCCATGTACTACTTCAAAATACACTTTAGAGGAAATGATGAGCCACTACAAACAAGGTTCTTAATTTGGACTTTCGGAATAAACTAGTGCTATACATGCGGCGATTCAGTCAATTAAGAGGCCTCCCAACCCTTAGAAATATCTAAGGGTTTTAACACATTACAAGGATACTAAGGGAGACATTCATCGATATAGGAAAAAAACACTAGCTGGTTAATGACTTTAGTCACAACCAATTATTTATATAGCGGGCCAAAATGAAAGAACCACTTGGGCCATTCCCTCTCACAAGTTGGGAGGCAGGCCCTCTAAAGGTATCACATATTTGAAATGTAAAATTATTTTCATCACCCAATATTTCCCAAACGCGCAAGGGGAGAGGATAGACACTTCCAAGAAAAAAAGGTATACTTGTGTGTTTCTTTTCACCCAAGATTGCACGAAACACAAGGGGAGAGGATACACACAACAAGCATACACAAGCAAATCACACACATGTTCATTTTAACCTTGAAAACCATAATGAATTCATTTTAAGCACCAAACAAAGTGTGGAGATTGTTTTGTTCAATTTTAACCAACAAGCATAATAATGTGAGGGTTCAGTTTTAACTAATTTGAATGTTCATTTTAAACCCAAAAGAAATCTAGTTGGTCTTAAAACGTGAAGTAAAGCATCATAAATGAGTTATAATTGCCCCATAAGTGTCGAAACACTTGTTACAATTATATAATGAAATGATGATATGCTCCTTCACTTCAAATTTTGTTGCCCAAACCTGTAAAACCAGTTAGCCTAAAAAGAACAAAAGCCAAAAGTCAGTGACATGTTAAAGAGCAAATAAAATAATTTTTTTACAGCACATGCTAAAATTTAGTCACTATTTTTGCTTACTAGTAAAAAGCGTTGCTATTTGCAAAGGCATCACAATAGTTCAAAAAGGTGTCACTATGGGGAGAAAAAGCGTCTCTGCAATAAAATAGGGACGATGATAGCATCACTATTTTGGTGGTGTCACTATTTTCAAATCTTTGATACCTCTAAAAAGTATTAGCATCACAATTTGTTTTAATGGGCGTTGTTGTTTTAATTAGGCATCATTATAATCCAAAAAAGGGTGTCGCTATATGGCGACACCTAAAAAAGGCATCATTGTAGCCTGCAAAAGTGTAGTACCTACAAAATCAGAAAAATGAGAATATAGAGAAAAATTCATCATATTCGATCGGTATTGCCCTCCTAGCGCTAAAATGTGACCGATGACGTAGTATAGGTTAACTACACTTGATACATGAGGATTCAAAGTGTACTTAAGCCACTAAGCATCAATCCAATAAGATCATTCAATGTAAACTAAGCTAAGAAGCCATTAAAACTAACATATTAAATACGAAAGCTTTATAAACATCTAATCTAATCCGTTGAGACTTATCCTATTGGGGGAGTGGTGTCGCATTGATGTAGAATGATGACCCTTTCCCAATCCCTTAGATAATGAGCTTGTTTCAATCAATTCTATTGAAGAGAATCGACAAAACCGATGAGAGATGTATGATAAAACGTGATGAAAGCTAAGATGATTGATATGAGTGTATGCAAAGCTATTCTAAATGTATGCAAGATTCAAAAGATTAAAACCCTAGTTTCAAAATATGCTAAATGGATGCAACTAAGTTACCATGGAAGCCATTAATGGATGTTCTAAGTTAATATGCATGTAAAATGACCTAAAATGCTTTTAAAACATAAAATGTGAGTGCAAGATGAGAGTGATTTTAACAACAAAAGTTTACTATTAAAAGATGGATCCCTATTCAATAGATGCAAGCTCTATTTATAGAATAGGCAAAATGAAACTGATGGCCAAGATCAAAAGGATCAATCAACAGTTAGAATGGAAGGAAGATTGAGGCATGGATCATGGATTCCCATCAAGGGTTGAGGGTGCAAGATGATATTTAATCAAGGGCTTACATTCATCCAAACAAACACACTTTCAAAACTTGCACACGAGTCTTGTTGAAAGTTGTTTTCAAAAAAGGAATATTCCCTTTTTCAAATGAGTGCAAAGGGAGAATATTCCCTTTTGGAGGAAAATTAGTATTTAGTTAATTAAAACCAAAACCAAATTTTAATGTGCAAAGGGGGAATAATATTCCATGAGAATATTCCCTCTTTGGAGGAATGTGCAAAGGAGGAAAATTCTCAAAGAATATTCCCTTGCAAGTGGGAGGATTAGATTTAACTAGTAATTTGATAATTAAAACAATATTTCAATTATGCAAATTAGGGGAATTAAATGATATTCATTAAATAAATGATTTAATGAAAAGGGGATTTGATATGACATTTAATTAAATAATTAAGATTATTTAATTAAATGAGAGGACTTAGGGTGTTAAATTAAATGTTTTGATTTATCCAATTTAACAAGACGAAAGGTTAGCATGAAAGGGCTGAATTAACCTAATTAGGTCAATTAGATTAATAGATGAAATTGATGCAATTAATTAAATAACTAGGCTAATTAATCAATTAAGCGAAAAGAGGATGTGTTTTAGGACGAAATGGTGTTAGTATATCATATTCGAGTGCATGATATCATTCAAGACATTTTTAAGTGTCTACAGTTAGAGAGCATTATTATATTTCATTTCTATGTACTATTATGATAATTAATATTGTTAACACTTAAACAAGCATATAATATTTTGTTATTGTCAATATTTGATAAAGACTATGCTTTGAAATGTGAACTGTTAATAACTAACATGACATGATATCTTGAATTTCCATACTTGATAGGACTCTTATGATACTTTTCGAATATTGACAATTATAAAGAATTGTTTGACAAAACTTGATTATAATTTTAGTACCTAATTAAAATTGTCATTTAATATTGTTAGCACTTAAACAAATATATAATACTTTTTGTTGTCAATATTTGATAGAATTTATGCTTTGAAATGTGGACTATTAATAATTGACATTACATGATATCTTGAACTTCCACACTTTATGACTATTGTGATACTTTTTCAATATTAACAATTATAAAGAATTGTTTGACAAAACTTGATTATAATTTTAGTACCTAGTTAAAATTGTTATTTAATATTGTTAGCACTTAAACAAGCATATAATACTTTTTGTTTTCTATATTTGATAAAGACTTTATGCTTTGAAATGTGGACTATCAATCTCTGACATGACATGATATCTTGAATTTCCACATTTGATATGACTATTATCATACTTTTCCAATATTAACAATTATAAAGAATTATTTGAAAAAACTTGATTATAATTTTAGTACCTAGTTAAGATTGTAATTATTTAAATCTTTACATTGATTAAGTACTATAATTGACACTCACTCATAAAAATAAAGTAAAAATATTTTGTTCAACCATAGCATCAATTAAAAGTCTATCAATAATCAAATGCTTGTACAGTTGTTGTAGAAGAGATAAGAGTCATCAACAAATTTCATAATTAGGAGATAATTCTCCTATGTTATGGGTATTATACTATTTTTCTTCTTCTTGTGTTTGTGCATTAGAAATTGAATAAAATCTCAACTAAAACTTCTTGGTTATGAGAGATGGGTTTGTGTGAAAAATTAATTATGAAATATGTGCCAATGAGTTTGACTCAATCTTTGTAGTTAAGTCCTAGTAAAATTACATAATTTGGTACTCTCCAAAAAATATCTCCTACTTGCCATTGGATGAGCTAAAAAGTCCAATCAATGACTCACAAGGTATAACACTTGTTGAGAGTTTTACAAATTGAGTAGCAAATGAGGTGGCCTTGATCTTGGAAGAAACTTCAAAACAAAGTAATTTTGTATAGAAAAATAAACCTAGTTTATATAAGATTGTTGGTATATCTATTTCACATCCTATAACTCTATGTGTTGATCTTGTCTAAGAATATAATTATTTGAAACTTAAAGCCTTAAAATAATATTTACTATCTTTGAATATGATGTTTGGACTCCCAACATTTGTTAGAGAGCATTATTATATTTCATTATTATGCACTATTATGATAATTAACATTGTTAGCACTTAAACAAGCATATAATATTTCAATATTTGATAAAGACTATGCTTTGAAATGTGGACTATCAATAACTAACATGACATGATATCTTGAATTTCCATACTTGATGACTCTTATAATACTTTTCCAATATTAACAATTATGAAGAATTGCTTGACAAAACTTGATTATAATTTTAGTACCTAATTAAAATCGTCATTTAATATTGTTAGTACTTAAACAAATATATAATACTTTTTGTTCTCAATATTTGATAGACTTTATGCTTTGAAACGCGGACTATTAATAATTGACATTAATAGTACCCTACAGCCATTTGCTACTAGGAATGTCACAATGCATTGGGTACATATGGCTACGTACTCCCAGTGAGCTAATGTAATCAGAATAGATTGAAAATCTTTAAAATTGTAAATTGAATTTGAGGACGTAACCAAAAAACCACCTTAAATAAAGATTACATGCAGTCTGAGATGCACGTTTTTTACATCTAAGTAGTTATTAAAATGAAAGAAGAATATTTAAAGTCTCATTTGTTAAGGAGGAGACGAGTTGCCTAACTAGATGACAAATGAATGTATCTGGCATAAAAAGATTTTGAGTTAGAAGCAGTGTCTGTGAGAGTCTTTTGCCTGTTCTTCATAGCAATGCCAAGAAGTGAAGTAGAAAACCACCTAAAATACAGAGGGCCAAAAACACTAGAATGGAACGAAGATATTCAGCCCGTGAAGCCTCCATGCGTTCAATTTCCTTCTCTGTGAAGTCTCCATAGCCATGCTCCAAATCAGAGTAGAAGCGACCCTCAGCTAAAAGAGCCTGCCATCAAAAATTCTGAGATTTTAAAAGTCGATACACTGCCCCCAAATCATGAACCTCAGCCTCAGTGAATAAAGAAGTTTGATGCTGAGAAAGAATGCCACCATCACATGCAAGTAATGTATGCACTATAAACTCAAAATCCCAACTTATTGAGTATATTCCATATTCATCATGATACCGCTTTTGAGAAAGTTGAAAAAGAATGTAAGAAGCAGAAGCATGTCAGATATTTCCTAAACAGGAAATCACTATTTCTAATATATAGAGTAGTAAAGCATATACTGTCGTGATCTTTGACAAAAGATGTGTTCCTGAGTTTTCCAAAGGCATTCTACTCATAGAAAGCCTACGAGAATTGTGCTTTCACATTAAACCGCATCCTTCCCAGATTTTAAACATAATGATTGAGAGGGTTTCTGGATTTAACTGTGGAAACAGTGTCTTATTGTAGAAATAATAATATGAAGATATAACCAGATTTGTCATATTCAAGACTTGAATCCAAAAATAAATACACCAACAAAGCACATTATCATGCTGAGATATTGCCAGCTGTTACTAAATTATTTTTATTGACCACACATTTCTTCACACATTCAGACATCACTAGCATCCACAGTCCTTGAGAGAATCAACTCTTAAAATTTCATAGCTCAACAAATAATAACCTTTCTTCCATTGTGTTCTCTAGTGTAATCAGCTGTTAATAAATTATTTATGACCATTCATTTCTTCACGCATTCAGACATCACTAGCATCCACACTCCTTGAGAGAATCAACTCTTAAAATTTCATAGTTAAACAAAGAATAACCTTTCTTCCATTGTGTTCTCCAGTGTAATCTTACCACAGAAAACAACACACAGAATTCACGTGTTACCAAAACAATGAATTGTAGAAAACATGGTCATGACACCTGGACTTGACAAGACATTTTTTTATTCGAACTCAGGCTCAACATCAAAGCTCACAAGTACTGTTTTGAAAATAAAAAGAAATGATTTTCTTGATTTTTCATATTTTTAATTGTTTTTTCTGTTTCTTACTGTACATTTTTGGACATAATCACAAGTCCTAAGAGGAAGGCTCGGCCCAAGTCAGTAAGTCACGTATGGAGACCAGTCAAGACTGAATCGGGGTTTGTGTCTCATGACCATGGTAACAATATTCAGTAAGGATAGGAAGATCAGGTGCCAATCATGGTAAAAACCCAAGTGGCATGTATCCATACAAGTAGCAAGCCAATCATAGCCAAAAAAGGGCACAGATCTCAAGCTAGCCCCTGTATATTTGAACTTCTTTCCTTGGAGTAAACCGAGTGGATGTGTGTTTCTAAAGGTCAGGTCTCATGACACTGCCACCCCAACAAAAGACCCTACATAGTTGCACTCATTACTTTATAGGCTTCATGATGCATGAGTTCTCTGCTTGTAGCACCCTCTTGGAACCAAATCAGAAAGCATTTGTGAAAAATTTGAGCTCATCCGTGTGAGCCTGCTTAATCCCAAATGGTAACAATGTTGACTATATTAAAAGATTTCAGGTCTACTTAACCTCCTCCTGGACTTTTCTTTTCCTGCTATTGTGTAAACTGGCAAAAGTGATATATCAGACTTTTTTTTAAACTGGCATACATGAGATTTACATACATGGACCTGGATAATGCATTGATTATTTAATTTTAATGCCCTCTTATAATTAAATCAAATAAAATGTTGGTATGGATTTGGGATTTAAAAACATAGACCTGTATAATCCCATATTGAAACACTGATGATAAATGTTTAAATCTTAGCATGCCCATTTAATCTCTCCTAGTTGAAAAATGTACACATGAAAGCTCTATTTTAAAGGCAAAATTGTTGGCCTTTTGGGACATTGCACAGCATATATACAATAAACTTGGTTCAATCTATGGACTAGTGAACACAAAGATTAATGTCAAATGGCTGCTGCCAAGAATTGCCTTGAAAGGCATGGTTGTCATGACTCTTCTTATTGAAATTATAAAACTTATAGTTGATATTCTAAATAATTATAAAAGTTTTTATCACTTAATTAATTAGATACAAATAATAATGGAATATATTAAATAATGATAATGATAATAAATTAGTAAACTAAACAAAAATTAATTTAAAATAATAAATATATAACAAATTGATAATATTTTTTAATCATTCAATATAAAAAATAAGAAGAGTTCAAAACAAAATAAAACAAAAAAATAGAAACAAGATTAAAATAAAGATTTTGTTTTTGTTTGCTTAACTTCATTCTCATGTTGGAGATATTAAAAATATTTATCTTTATTCTTATAATATTGTTTTAAAAATGATATCGATTTACAATTGATATTTTTGTTTTAAACATTATCTTTAAGAAAAAAAATTAAAATATATTTTTTTAACATTATCCTAAAGAATATTTTGAAATAACATATATACTAGAACTGGCTTGATTGACATTGACTTATTAGGTCAAGCCTATACCTAGACCAACAGGTGTCTTGGGGAGGGTTTGATTCAAGTCAGATTAGATAGATACCTTTGCTCCAACAACTGGATGGCCCTGCTCAGTGCTAATCTTCTTGCCCTGCCCAAGACTGTTTCTGACCATAACCCTCTAGTGCTGGTCATGAATGATCATTCTGTTGTTGGACCTTTCCCCTTCCGGTTCAAGATAACGTGGAATTCCCATCTAGATTTCAAGAATAAAATTGTTGAATGGTGGAATATTCCTATTTGTGCCTCCCCCATGTTCAAGATCTTTTATAAACTTGAACATATCAAATGCATGGTGAAAGGTTGGAACAAAAGAGTTTTGGGGGATGTCTTTCAAAAAAAAGAGTTTTGGGGGATAAGTTGAAAACTATCCAAAAGAAGATGGAGGATGGGGATGTCAACTTGCCAACCTGCAACCAGGAAAGAGAGTCGAAGGGAGTGGGAGCAAATTTTAAGGACAGAGGAAATTTTCTGAAAACAAAAATCTAGAGTTCAATGGCTCCAAGAAGGGGGCAGAAATACCTCATTTTTTCATGTTTCCGCTCTTAAACACAAGAAAAGGAATCAAATAACTAAGTTGCATAATGGGCAAGGGGTTGTGGTCAATAAACCCACCCAGATTGGTCTTTTGGCAGTGGACTATTTCTAGAAGGCTTTTTTGGCCCCTGCTGAGGCTCCTAATCCGGCTTTGGACAATCTGTTGTTGGACCCTCTCCCAACCATCATTACCCATAATGACAACCTTGGCATCCTCAGTGCTGTCACTCCTGAGGAAGTCTGGATGGCTACTTTCAGCATGGGGGCCTACAAGGCGCCTGGCCCGAATGGTTTCCCCCCAGCCTTCTTTTAGATTTTTTGGGAGATTGTTGGTGGGGACCTTGTCTTGGTTGCTCGTGATTTCTTCACATCTAGTAAGCTTCTCAAACAACTAAACCACACTTTTATTACCTTAATTCCCAAGATTGTTGATCCTTAGTCTATAACTGATTTTAGGCCCATCAGCCTATGCGATACCTTTTATAAAATCCTCTCTGAAATCTTGGTGAACTGTCTCAAACCCCTCCTGGATAAAATTATCAGCCCCACTCGAAAAAGATTTGTGCCTAATCGTCATATTCTGGATGCTACTTTAACTACTCATGAATTACTCCACTCAATGGACAGAAACAATAATGCTAGTATGGCCCTCAAATTGGATATTTCAAAAGCATATGATAAGGTGGTTTGGGACTTTATCCCTAAAGTCTTAGCTAAGTTTGGGTTTGACCAATTTGTGGTCAAATTCCTAATGGAATGCATATCTACGGTGAAGTACTCTACTCTGGTTAATGGGACTTCTTTTGCTTTTT
>VDFB02367892.1:51193-63777 GCA_007258455.2 Sequoia sempervirens | reverse complement strand
AAATTTCATTCAAGATTAGGGTATATTTGAGGAAACCACACATCATAAACCTCAAAGTAGATAATCTTTGATGATGATTAGTTTCCTTTCATTATCTCAAACCTATATAGTACAAAAATATAATTCAAAGGATGGCTCACAAACATCTAATGCATAATTTAGCCTCTAGTTGAAGCATGCTAAAGAAGCGAGGATGATCAAGTTTAGGAACACCTAAAGCTTGGAGCATTTTCCAAACCCCTCCCTATGGACTTGGGTCATAGGAGCATCCTTCTCTCAAGGATTTCTTACAAACCTTTTTTCAAATGAAATCAAATTCTCGTGTAATCCTCCTCACAATAATCTCTCATAATTCACATACCCAAGGTTTCCAAACCACCCTAAATAATAAAACTCATGCAAATGAAATAAAAATACTATTATACAAGAGAATCCATCTAAAGGACTAAACCCTAATAGTGTAAGAAACCACCATTTACTAACTCCCACTTTAAAAAAACTCATAGCTCATAGAGTTTCATCAATACTACGCCATAACCTTTTAGGGTTGTTTTAAATGAATCCAAGCCAATTAATATTGCTTTATTGTTAAAATTAATGAAAAAAATTAAGAAAGTCTTGCCCATGTTGGTGAAGCCACTAATGATGCATATCCACCTAGGTCAAAGCTTATACATAATATATATACCACTCTCACCAAAATTTATATCTTCAATTGGAAATTTTCTCCTTAAAACTCTAAAACTTTTTTATGTTTGAAAGTAATTTCATTTAGTCAACTGAATAATAAAACACAAATCATTAAATGTTTCATATATATTCATTTTTTTAACATGTTGAGAAAACTATGATTAGGGGCATTCTCGAACATTCACATTAGGATAGACCCTAATGATGGTGACTTTAAAAGTTCATCCAAGATTGAAGTAGATTTTATGAACCCACACATCATAAACCTCAAAGAGATAGTCTTTGATGATGATGGTTTTCTTTTCATTTCCTCAAGCCTATATTGTAGGAACATATTATTGAAAGGATGGTTTGCAAACATCTAATGCATAATTTAACCTCTAGTTCAAGCATATTAAAGAAGCAAGATTGATGAACACTCAAACATTGGAAAATTTCCCAAACCCCTCCCTTATGGACATGGATAATAAGATCATCTGCAAAAAAATTGTCTACAAACCTGCTTTCAAATAGAGTGAAACTCTCATGTAATATTTCTCACAATAATCTCTCATAATTTAAAATACCCAAGATTTCCTAACCACCTCAAATAACATTACTCATGAAAGTGAAATTAAAATAGTATTATAAAAGAGAAGGCATGGAAAAGGACTAAACCCTTATAGTGTAACAAACAACCATTTACTAACTCCCACTCCAAAGCAAAGCCACAGCTCATAAAATTTCATCAATACTATGTCATATTCTCGTAGAGTTCTTTTAAATGAATCCCCGCCAATTAATAATGCTTAATACTTACAATTAATGAAAAAATTTAAGAAATTTCTGGTCATGTTGGTAAAGCCACCCGTCATGCATATAAGTCAAAGTTTATACAGAAATCTATATACTACCGTGACCAAATTCTATATCTTCAAGTGGGCTTTTTTCTCCTTAAAAGTCTCACATTTTTTAATGTTTGAAAGTAATTTCATTTTCTCAACTGAATAATAAATAACTAAACATCACAGAAAATAAATATACTGGAAAATAAAACAATTATGGCAACTGTTGTCAAGTAACTCTGAACATTTCATCAATGTGCAAAACAAAATTTCAATTTCATTTTTCATTTTTTTCTATCCTCTAAACCAAATAGAAACTGAGAAGCTACAGACATTAATGGAGAAGACACACAACAATTTCTTTCAAAACACGGGAAGTTCAGTAAAGATGACATCTTTCAGTGTAATGGAACTTATAAAATTGGACATCATTCTTTCTGAAAGAGCCTAGAAAATAACAGGGGATGTCCTCGTCGATCCTTTCCAGAGGATGTACCGCACCTTTTCTGAAGCTTCTCGGACTTGCCATCTCTTTTAGTCCAGGAGATGAATTACTCCAGTGAGAGACGTTCCTCACGAGCTCACCAACTTCATCGTCATTTCTGGAGGAGCTTGTGAAGCTTTCTGGCGGGACAACGATGGAAACTCCGAGATCCCCTGCAGCCAGGTCGCTGTGATTGGTCCTCCCTGCGCACTCAGACACCTTTCTGACGTAAAAATCTAGGGTTCTAGCAAGGTATGGGAGAGGGCAGAAAGCTTTAATTCCTCTGTAGAGTGACTTCAATTGGGACTTCTTTCGAACACCACTGGTGGTTTCGCTGTTGTTTCCGCCTTCCATGAGGAATTAATCTTAGAAGCCTTCTTTGTGTAGTTTCTTAAAACCCAGAACAACAAACAATAAACACAACAGAAATAAACAATAGAAAATTCTTTTACACAAACACAGGGCCTCAACTTTATTCTTCTGAGAATTAAATCTATTACAAATGACTTCTTTTATAGATATTTTCAATTACAATTCTAAATATAATTCATGCATGCAGTTCATGCAAACATTGATTATGCATCAGTTTCTAACACTTTGTCTCTATAAAATTTCTGTAATATCTAAAATCTGGTTTGTGATTGTGATTGTGTAAACAAGTATGTAAAGATAAAGAGGTGAGTGTGTTAGGGAGTGGGACATATGATTTATAAATAAACACATCAAATTTGGTGGGACTGAAAGAGAAGAGTAACTGATGGACATGTCAATAAATAAAGAGGTGACACCCTATGGCTCTATCTTTTTTTCTTTTTTCATGTAACTTGTTTCTTTAATTTAATTTTATTTTACAGTTTTCTTTGAGATATTCTATTTTCAGTTTTTATTTTATTATACATTTTCTTTTGACAAATTCTATTTTTACTTGGGATGGATTATAAGAGATTTTATCTTTACATTTTTTAAATTTTTAATTTTTAAATTTTTAAATTTTTACAATTCTAAATGTAATTCATGCGTGCAGCTCATGCAAACATTGATCATGCATCAATTTCCAACACTTTGTCTCTTTAAAAAAATTTAATATCTAAAATTTGGTTTGGGATTGTGATTGTGTAAACAAGTATGTAAAGATAAAGAGGTGAACATGATAGCAAGTGGGACATATGATTTATAAATAAATGCATCAAATTCGGCGGGACTGAAAGAGAAGAGCAACTGATGGAC
This sequence comes from Sequoia sempervirens, assembly GCA_007258455.2. NCBI lineage: Eukaryota > Viridiplantae > Streptophyta > Pinopsida > Cupressales > Cupressaceae > Sequoia > Sequoia sempervirens. The sequence goes on along the minus strand of VDFB02367892.1, from coordinate 60,552 downwards.
ATGCCCATAAATAAAGAGCTGACACCTATGCTCTATCTTTTTTTTTCTATGTAACTTGTTTCTTTAATTTTATTTTATTTTATATTTTTCTTGAGATAAATTCTATTTTCATTTTTTATTTCCATATACATTTTCCTTTGACAATTTCTATTTTTAGTTGTGATGGATTAGGTAGGAGATTTTATCCTTACTTCTTTTTAAATTTTATTTTTACATTTCCTCTAAATATAATTATGATGCCACTCATGCAAACATTGATCATGCATCAGTGTCCAACACTTTGTCTCTCTAAAAAAATTTTAATATCTAAAATCTGGTTTGCGATTGTGATTTTGGTGGGACTGAAAGAGAAGAGCAACTGATGGACAAGTCGATAATAAAGAGGTGACACATGTGCTCTATCTTTTTTTTTCATGTAACTTGTTTCTTTAATTTAATTTAAGTTTACATTTTTCTTTGAGATATTTCTATTTTTAGTTCTTATTTTAATTTTAATTTTCCTTTGAAAAATTCTATTTTTGGTTTGGATGGATTATAAGAGATTTAATCCTTACTTTTAAAAAAAAAATTAAATTAATTTTTTTTAATTTTTTACAATTCTAAATATAATTCATGTATGCACTCATGCAAACATTGATCATGCATCAGTTTCCAACACTTTGTCTCTCTAAAAAATATGTAATATCTAAAATTTGGTTTGCATGATAGTGAGTGGGACATATGATTTATAAATAAACACATCAAGTTCGATGGGACTGAAAGAGAAGAGCATTGATGGACATGTCGATAAATAAAGAGGTGACACCTCTGCTCTATCTTATTTTTTCATGTAACTTGTTTCTTTAATTTTATTTTGTTTTACATTTTTCTTTGAGATAATTATATTTTCAATTTTTATTTTAATATATATTTTCCTTTGAAAAATTCTATTTCTAGTTGGGATGGATTATTAAAGATTCTATTTATTTTTAGCTGAATAATTATTTATTTTTTGCTTTTTATTTCTAATCAAACTTATTTTTACAATTTTTTATTAATAAAATTGAAATCATTTTCTATTATAATACATTCAAAGGGAAAAATCTTATTTTAACATACAAATATATATTATTTCTAATAATTAATTGAGAAAATAAATCTTTTTCTTATAAGCCATCACAAGTAAAAACAATTATCAAAGAAAAATGTAAAAAAATATAAAAGAATAGATTATATGAAAAATAAAAAATAAAAAATAAATAAACTAAAGCACAAAAGGCACAAGCATCACCTCTTTATTTATTGAATTGTTCACCAATTTCTCTTTTCTTTCTAAAATGTGTTGATAGATATTATTTTGAAGGTGTTTATTCCACGTAAACCACACATTGCGTCCACAAAATGATATTTTTGATGATAGTGACATTCACAGTTGCAACATGTAAGATGTTAATTGAGTTCCCAATAATATTTTAAAACAAGTAATACTTATGTATTTAGATAAGTAAAGTTTCATTTCTTAACGTTAAGTAAAATGTTACTTATACTCTCTAAGATTTGACACAAATATGCATCTTAACTATTTTATTATTAAACACTTAGTAGGTCATCATTTCATATATGGTTGTCCCTACATTGTAAACAATAATTAATCTACTCATATTAATAGATCTCCTTGAACTCTTGACATAAATCTACATCTTAGTATTTTTATTATTAAACCTTTGGAAATTTAGCTCTCTAAGCATCTACAAAAATATACATCTTAAATATATTTAAGTTACTTATATTTGCAATTTTATTAGTATAGCTAAATATCACACAAAATGACCAAAGATATATTTGACCTTTTTATATTAGATGTATATAAGATATCTATAATTATTTATTAAATAATTCTAAAGTAAAATAAAATAACTTTTCACCAAACAAAATAAATTTAAAATAAATAAAAATAACTCTACAAACAAATATAAAGTAACAATGTGAATATAATATATTTTCTAAAATTAAATAAAATAAAATTTTAAAATTTTAGTGCATAGAAAGAACCATGGGTGTTTGATTGATTCCACAGTTGTTAAACTAACTTTGGCCATGTGAATGGTAAAAATAAAGTTGCATAATAATTGTATAGGGATGGATGCTTGGATAAGCATGATGAATACATAATTTACATGAGTGCGTTATAATGCATGTGCATATGAACAAGGTGGGGGATATGTATGTAGGAATGTGTGTAGTTCGATGAGTAAGGGAAAGGGAAATGAGCTCAACCTTACCAAAAAGTGCACCATTGTGAATATATAGATGTGCTTAGCTATTCTCTCAAAATAGGTTTAAAATCAAATGGGAATTGGTATGGGTATGGAAATTTAAACATTACATGTACTCCCCCACATTTAGGTGCTTGTGAATCTTAAAATTATAGATAAGTTAATTATTTAGACATAAAAAGATACCTCATGCCAATATAAATAAATGGATCGTGCATTGAATATGATTGTGTAAGTCCATCCTTTAGCATGTTTTCTCCATAAGAAATTATGAAATAGAGGAAAATAAATTTGTGAGTATCCTCTTTCATGAAAGTAATAATGAAAGAAATAACAAGTTGAATTTTAGTGTCAATGTTCTTGAGGAGAAAAGGAGGGAGAGAGGAGGGTTAGAATAATTTTATAGATAACAAAAGTGGTAATAATCCACCTCATTTTGTGTTCATAGGTGTAGTGTAGAAAAATGTACTCCTAAATACATTTTCATATTTTGTTTGGGCCCTTTTAATTAAAATGGACTTAATTATGCCTTAATAAGCTCTATTTTCCATCTACAAGCCTAATAAATTATATTTTCTAAAGGGGAACCTGGCATTAATTAATGTCAACACATAACACTTTACCTTGAGTAATGTGTGTTCCAAGAATAGGGACCTAGAACCCATTCACCCATGGGTAAATGGGTCAACCCTAGGCCTTTGAACCTAAATTTAAATTATGTTTTTAGTGGTATTTTAATATCCCTAAATTCAAATTTCAATGTCAACTTGTAATGTTTAATTTTTGTGAAATTGAGGATGCATACCTATAAATACAAGATTATTTCATCAATTTAAATGCTAGATTTCCAAGAGTTTACATGCAATCATTGCTACAATTAAGTTTATGATAAATGGAATTCAAGAGAAGATTTATCAGTGATTTATTGTAGAAATCAAGATCTCAAGCATCATGCATGTTTTTGGAGCTAACATTGTGATGTAGGTTTCAAAGCTCCAAGCAAGAATCAAGATCCACATTCATTGAAACCATTTCATGCAAGATCAAGCTCAAAATTTTATATTCCCAAAAGTTTTATCAAGGGTTTGGTGAGTTGCAACATAGCATTGTTAATTCATCATTCCTTTCATATTTCATTATTTCATTTCAAGGTTTAATTACCCAAAGGGGGTTTGACCAAGGCAAACCCCTATTCACCAAAAACAAACAATTTTTCCCACTTGTGTTTGTGTTGTAGATATTAGGTTGAAGAAGGATTGAAAATATATTGGAGAGAAAGATTGGAAAATTTATCAAAGTTGTCATCAATTCAAAAAATCTCACCTACAAATATGATTTTTGACTTTTTGACATTGAAACCCTGATCAAACAAAAGATACAGACAAACATTAGAGGCTCCTAAAAGCTATTTGAAATTCTTTAGTAGAGAACCATTCACCCATGGGCGAATGATTCCTAGTTTTCCTCTCAAATTTTCCTTTTAGTGACTTGTACATAGTATTTAACGGTTCTTAGATCTGTAAAAATTTTGTTGTTTCTGTTAATATTGAGCTTTAAATTTTGTACTCAAGTTTGAATGAGTATAATTAAGTAGATTTTCTAATTTTAGTTTTCTCTCAAAAGTTTTGTTTATGCTTAAACCCCCATCCTTGATCATAAGGAAATCAATAGATTCCCTTATTGAGTTGACTCACGTAAGGGTTGTAAGTCAATTCTTTGTGTGGATTTCATTTCCTAATGAAATAAAGGAAAATATGTTCATCATACCCCCATTTCAAATTGACCATAAACAAAAAACCTATATTTCTTCATTTCATTTTGGCGAAACTGACTTTGTACAACAAATTTTTGAAAATTGGAGTCCATTTAAACCCTAGATATAGGATTTACATTACTTTACATTGCATTGCATTGATTTGCATCCCATGTACAGTTTTAGGTTTGCATTTTGTATTCTTTAAAATTTGGAAAATTCAAAAATCTCATTCATTTTGCATAGTATTTAAATAACATTGCATGATTAGACTCTTAAATTAGAAAATTGAATCAAAATTGCATCTCAAATGAGGTCCTTTTGCTTGTAATTTAGCACCATTTTTACACTTGCATTTAGATCTAAATCTTTTAGAAATTTGAAACTGTAACTACCTATTTGCAATCAGAATTTGAAAACATAAATATCAACTCAAAAAATTGTAATTTAATTTTTTGAAACCTTGACACAAGACCCATTCACCCATGGGGGAATGAGTCCTTGATTAGGTTTGTGTCTAAATTTTTGGGCACTAAAAACCCTATGTCTGCATTCTCTATTTCTATATTCAGATTCCTATTTCAATTTTTAGAAATTTTTGTTTCTATAACTATTCACATTAAGGATAATTGATCAATTCAAGTGCATTTCAAAATACAAATTAGACTTAAAAGACATAATTTTCAGGCTTTTTCCTAGTATAATAAAAAAAAATTTAGGTAAGTTGTGTCCCACTTTCAACCAATTTATTAGCACGAGTGAATTTAAGTAATTTTAATGAAAAAATAATTTTGGTCAAATAGATGATCTTGTAAGATTCATTCTAGCTAAGTCATATATGTCCACAATTTTTCCAACTAAAATTGTTGGCTAAATGGATGTTTATCACTTCTTTGAGTACAATTTACCAAAAATGAAAAATTATTTAAAAAACTTGATGTTTCAATAACTTCTACTAGGTACAAAATTTAAAAAAATAAAAAAATAAAATACCCTTTTGTAGATCCAGAAGTTTAATTTTCAAAAAAGTATATATTTTAATATTTTAATTATTATTTATATTTTCCGTTATATTTTTACTAAATGTAGGTTATATCAATACAAAACATTAGGTTGATTACCATGTCAAGGAAAAATAGTAAAAATTATTTAAAAAAAAAAAAAAATAGGATGCCCTAGATATAAGAATCTATATGAAGATGGTATAATATTTTTCTATTCTAGATAAATAATTAATTTGAAAGTTGAGGTTGATTGGAAACAACTAAGTTTTAATACGTGCACCTTTTAATATTTTTGTAAAACTATATATTTATCAAAATTAGAAAAAAAAATATATCCATTCCCTAAAGCTTCAAGTTATAAATAAACAAAAAAAATGAAGGAAGAAAAATAAGATTTACTATATAATAAAGGTTGACATCTCATGTAACTTCAGTTTTCAGCATTTTATCAACAACTAAATTATAGTGCTAATTTATAAAAAACTGTATTCAAATATTTTTTAATTTTTTCAAAAAAATACAAATATAAAATAACTAAGAAATTAAATATTTTATTAGTTTACATCATTTTCAAAGGAATTCAAAACATATATATCACTTTTTAGTGATTCAAGTTTAAGTTGGTCGATGTTGATCATTTCCTTTATAAAAGTGTGGCTTATAGCTTTTGTACTTTTACACCCAGCCTATATATATATATATATTATAAAATATGTATGCAAAGCATTTATATCTTTGATTGTTGATTGAAAATGGCAATTTTCTTCCTAATACTACAAAAACTCAGCCTACAATTCATGAAATCTCAATCCCCAACCCCAACAGTATTATGAAAGTGCACAATACACATTCCTAATAACAGTGTAGTACATATTTCTTGCCACAGATTACATAACAGTACTTGGTCCTTTCCTTGCAAAATATTAGAATACTATAAACAACCCACCCCTTGTAGAACAACTTAAAGTAGAAAAGGATTAATAGACTTTAGCCTAGATACATTACTACCTTAAGCCCACAAAATCATGAGACATTTGACACTGTATATAATATTTTGATAAAATTTCCCAAAATTAATAGACCATTGTAGTCATTCTTCCATACATTGGAAAATCTTCATCTTTTCCTTCTTCCATATCAGCAACAAGTAGCACTAAAAATATTTTACACACAGGATCCCTCACATCTCGCTCCCCACCACTTACTAGAACAATTTGTGTACCTGAAGCAATGTATACCTATGTAGCCTCATGCAATTTCTCTAATTGACGATTATTATCAGTCAATAGACAAACATGAGAGTGAAAGAAAGATTTATTGCAAAAAAAATATCTCTTATGTCAATCTCCATATTTGCACATAGACACCTGCAAGTTTTCCTTATAGCTTTCAAGAAAATTCTATCATTGCTATGTTGATAAGCCAATTTTATTGCATCATACATTTCTTGAAAACCTTAGCATTTTTTGAGTAGTTTTTGTGAAAAAAATCCTCCAATGAGCCCCTTTCCCTTTAACAAGTTATACCCTTGAACTACCATTAACAGAGCATTATCTTGCAAGAACTGAATATTAACATATTTTCTAGCAATATCTTCAACATCCCTTAGAGACTAGCATCAATCCATCAGATTTGATAAGAAAATAGAAAGAACCTACAATGGTAGAAAAATCCTCTACACTTTTAGACTAATTACCTCAATGATGATCACTGTATGAATGCAATCTTCTACCCACGAGCATTCCAGCTTAAACACAATGCCAGGATCCTCATATGATAGGAAGCCCTCATAGGGCTTCTCCCAGACTTGCACCATCATGCAAATGCATAAGTTCCATGGTTGATATGCCATTGGCTAAGCACACAAAGTGTTTTAATGCACACCACTTGTAGAGAACTACCACTAGTCCTCTTGTCCAACCACCCATGACAATGTTGCAATAGCTACTACACCTTCCAGATGCCACACCACTTCATGCAATCCTAGAAAAATAGGAGAGAAATAAACTAAGAGAGATGTTTTAATGCTATCAAAACTATTGATGGAAGATAAATATACTGAAGAAGTGCAAAATAATGATTAATATAGCTATAAAATCAATTGCTCAAGATTTGCACACTTCCCAACTCTCAAAACACATGAGAATAAGGCACATCAATTTATGATTTAATCTTATGTACCACCTATCATTATGAATTAAGTACTTGGAAAATCAAAAACACGTTAGTAATAAAATAGGCTACCATGAGATGACTTCATCCTTCATGAGAGCTTGTAACACCATCACATGAAGAGTTTGATGTGGAAAACAACATGTATGGTTTTTATAACATCCTCCCAATGGTAAGTCGTTTCATTGATTTGAAACAAGGCATCATATTTCCATCCCTTATATTAACTATGTATAAGCAATTATGAATGGGTAACCCTCATAGGAGCTTTCTCTAATTCGACCAAAGTCTGTAATATAGGAAAATATTTTGCATTATCCCTAATGCCTAGAAATGTGAATTATTGATCTTCACTACCCAAACTTGCAAGCTTGTTTGCTAATTTATTACCTTCCCGATATACATGAGATATTTTAGTTTCTTTAAAAGAGTCCATTAACAACCAAGCCCTCTTGAGAATGTAACCAAGTCTCCAATTATGAATATTTCTTTCTTTACAAGCATTGATGATTATCAAATATTCACCTTCAATATGCAAATTATTTAAACCTAGGGTATGTGCATGATCATCATGGAAAAAACGGGCCCTTAAGTGGTGAAAAATTCAGAAAAATTAGAGTTAGGAAACTTGACATAAAAATTTGAATAAGTTATCTATATTATTTCAAAAATAATTGAATGTAGTTTCTAAACTACTAGGTTTAGGTTTTTTGTAAATCTTTTTGGTGAAAATTTGAAATTTCCAACTAGCCTTGATACTTAAATTCAGGAAAAAATAATAAATGGAGTGTGTAATGCGACTACCCTAACCACAATAAAAATGATAATAGTTTTATAGAGATCTTAGATATATTAGAGGGACTCGTAATAAGAGTGTGATGGATATTTTTTTGTAATTTTTTTCCAAGTAAAAAATAATAATTAATTATACTGAATTTATTATTACAAATTTTTAAAAAATATAAAAACTTGTATCTCCTAACTTAACTTGAGGTCTAAAACTTTGCTTTGATTTTTTGTAATCCTATAGTATCACGGAAGCATAGAATGTGACATATATTTTTAGATTCAAAGAAATGTCTTGATACCATTGAAAGCTATAGGAGTTTTTTTTCAATTAGCCTATCAATCATAACTTTAGTCATAATTCAAATAGAAAATGAATAATAATTCTTTATTAAATTCAAAGTAAAGCATAATTTATATTGGTGGAAATATGAGAATATCCTTTAAAAACCCTTTTTGTTTCATCAATTTTGGGTAAAATAAAAGTCGTCAACCACATACCCTACACATACCCATCATATTGCCACTTTTTGGCACATCATGATCCTACACATACCCCCTAGATCATTTTCTAATTGTAGACCTTGTAGAAGTGCCTTTACCTATGCTATATTATTTGTGTCGTTTGATAACTTCACTACTATTGTTGCTAGTAATGAACCACTTCAATCACGAATGCACATGCCCACCCCTAATAAACTTGGATTCCATCTCAAAGAACCATCAAAATTAAGTTTATAAAAACATAAAGAAGGAGGCATCTAATGAACCTTAGATCTAGATCAATCATTTTCTTATTCATATTCTGCTACGCTCCTATAAAAGGTAGTGAAATGTACTCCTAGCTACTCAAGAGCTAATTGTCCCAATTGGTAAACATGGAGGAGAAATTCTTATTATTACAGACTTATGAATCAACGACCTCTGAGATATGCTTTTCCTTTTTGAATTGAATTTGTTGAAGAGAATGGTTCTGATCTATAAATATCCTCCTATTACACTCCCAAAAAATACACCAAATAATTATCGCTGGCATTACTCTCCAAATGCAAGCATATAAAGATGTTTTATAAAGGATCGACCAACTTGAAAACAAGTCCCATAAATAGTTAGGTATTGAAAATGAAATATGTAATTTTTCTTTAATGAAATCCCAACATTCCTGGGCTATCTTACAATTGAAAAACAAGTGATCCACCATTTTGAAATCCTCTTGACACAAAAAACACTTGAAAGGTTATGCAAATCCCAACTTTTGTAACTTATCACTTGTCAGGATCTAATGTCTTAACGTAAGCCATGCAAATCTCCCTACCTTGGGAAGTGTCATTGAAGTCTAGTAGAAATAATATGCTCTATGTGAATGACCTTGAATTATGTTTGCAATGA
>VDFB02367892.1:0-46076 GCA_007258455.2 Sequoia sempervirens | reverse complement strand
GTAATGAGCTTGATAGACATTGTGTTATTTTTAAAAATTCATCCCATTCATTTTATTTTTACATTTTCAAATAGATATGCATATACATTTATTGTTTTCATTTATTATTTGTGTAGTTTAATAGTTTGATTGATTTCATATTATATATGTTCAATATTTATTCAATTACATTAATTTATGGATATATTACATCTATAATACTATGAAACCACATTCTCTTTGCATTTACACTTGCATTTACAAATACACATACATATAGATTTCTTTATTGATATGTTGCATATACTCTTCTAGGAAAGAATCCACTCATTGCATTTACATTTGTATTTTCAAATATATATACATGCATACATACATACATACATACATACATATGTATATGTATATGTATATGCATATATATATATATATATATATATAAATATACACATGTATGTATGTATGTCTGTGTGTGTGTGTATGTATATCATTTATATTCAGTGTTCAAATTTATTCTTATGTGTTCAGTTACCAATTGAAACTATATACATTCATACACAACGAGCATATTTACATGTATAGATACATATATACATACATATACATACATACATACACACAAACATATATGAAGAGTGCCTCCAAAATTAAGATGTATTCTAGTGTATTCAGTTGCCAACCCAAACCTTAGACATTCGTACAAAGTGGATATATATAGTTAGTTAGTTAGTTACTTTACTTACTTACTTACTTACTTACTTACTTACTTACTTACTTACTTATCATGCTCCTTTGTTTTGTGTGCAGTGGAAAGTAAACAAAAACTAACATAGTTTACATAAAATGTATGCAGGTAAAATGAATACAAACTAATTTTTCTGATATATGCCAAAAAATGGAAGGGTTTTTAAGAAAGGATCACATACAAGTTTAGGGTTACATGATAATAATTCCTTATATAGACAAATAAATGATTTTTTGCAGACATGGGGTCAAAATGATGTGACAAAGACAAGAGTACTTGAGTAGAATATATTCATAAGTACCAATTTGTGCAAAATGAAAGGATAAATGATAGGTTGATGTTTGCTAAAACCATGGAGAGTATCACATCTACAGATTATCACATGATGGAGTGTCATGATAAAAAATGATGAAATTGGTCAAAAGGTTTTATAATTACCACATAATCAAACAACCAAGAAACCCTTCATAGATACAACAAGATATAGTAAATAGATTCAGGAGTACCATTGTTTGCATGTTGAAAGGAGAAATGTAGTAACAAAAAAAGTATCCATTTTTCGTCACTTAATTTGAGAATAATTAATAATAAAATGACCCTAATCCTGCCTTGATCTAGTTTTGTAATGTGTTTTACACATTCACATTAAGTTTAGGTCCCTTTTAAACTAAATATACTTAATTGTGCCTCATTTAGGGTGTTGTAAAGTGTACCATTACACTTTCCCACTAATCTAGAGGGCTTTATTAATTAATTGAGCTTGATTTTCCTTAATTGGCCCCTTTAATTCAAATCTAAGCCTGATTAAATGCAATTTTTGAGGGATAAAAGACGAACATTCATAAATTCCATTACACAACACTTAATTTTAGAAGATGTGTGTCTTAAGTAGGTGACCTAGGACCATTCACCACATGGAAAATGGGTCCTCACTTGGTCCTAGGACCCTATTTTTTCATAACATTTAACCTTGTCCGATGTGTGTCCTAGGTAAGTGGCATAGGACCCATTCACCAATGGTGAATGGGTCCTCACTTATAACTAGAACCCCTATTTGAAATATGTTTTTGGTAGTATTTTAATGATTTGAAATCCATAATTCAATGTTGGTTTATGATATTTGAATTTTGGGAATTAACCTTAAGATATGTATAAATACAAGGCTATTTCACTTAGTTTCACCTAGCAATTTTGATTCAAGCATCCTAAGACTTGAAGCAATCAAGAAAATTTCACAAGAGCATTATAGGAGCATTCAAGAGAATTTCTAAGGAATTCAAGGGCAGATTTGAAGAAGATTATTCATAGCAATCAAGATTCCATTGTCATGTCAAAGATTTAATGCATCATGCATGTTGTTTGAGCTAATATTTTGATGTAGTGTTTAAGATCCATCAAGCATATCAAAGGCATTGTTTAACATCAAGTTTCATGATCAAAATCTACTTTCATTGAGGCCACTTCATACTAGATTGTAGATTTATCAAAGGTTCAAATAAGATGTGGTGAGTTATGAAATTTCATTTACTCATTCATAATTCCTTTATGCATTTCTATTTCATTTTAAGGTTTAATTACCAAAATGGGGTTTGACCAAAGGAAAATGATGTTTGAATTTGCATGTTTGAGGTACATTGTCATCTTGGAGAGGGCTTCAAGGTTGAGGATGGTATAAGTATTAGTTGAATTGTTGAAGGAGGTCAAGATAGATGTAAGATAGATGAGTTTACAAAGTCTATGATGCAAGTGATGAAAAATTAAGCAACGCAATGTGGACTTTCAAGTTTTGAATTATCGAAAGTAGTGAGTAGAAAGTTTTTGCAATCATTCGAACATACTGTGAAGGTGTTGGAGTTATTGTGGTGGATTCTCTATTGTATTGAGATCATGTTCTCTATGTAACATTTGCTCTCTATCCTCTTTTTGTGTGAGCCTTGGCTGTGGGCCTTTCTAGATAGTGTGTCCTATTCTGGCAGTGAGCCTTTGTAACCAGTTTTGTAATTATTTATAGTGTGAGCTAATCCTCACTATAGTTTTTCCCTTCTTGGGTTTTCCACATAAATCTGGTGTTCTCTTGTGCACGGTGTTAAAGTTGTTTCAACTTTTATTATTTTCTTCTCATATTAATTCATCATAATAGATTAAGGGTTTAATGAATGCTTCTAGATCTGAATGTTAATGAAGTTTTTGATGTTTTGATAAGATAAAACTAATTTACTCCCCCCTTTTAGTTATCTTGTTCATTCAACATAAAGGCTATCCTGAACTTTAAAATTAAAGAATTTCCATGCAAAGACCTAGGTGTACCTGTATTTAAAGGGGTAATCAAATCTAACATATGGAGAAAACAATTGATAAAATTAGAAGTAAATATTTATGCTGGAAGGAAAAGTGGCTCAGACTAGCCAAGAAAATGCAAATGAACAAGTCGGTCTTATTTTCCATCCCTATTTTATCAACATTCAAGAACACAAATTCCAAGGAAATAAAAAGGACAATTAGAGAGAATAATGAATAAATTTATGTGGGAAAGCTCAAATGGGGAGAAACATATTCTCGTGATTGGTTGGAAAATAGTCTATAGGCAAAATGAGGATGGTGGCTTAGTGGGAATTTAAGAAAATAAAAAAAAGGAATATTGCTCTTGGAGCAAAGTTGGTTCGTTGGATGTATAAATACCACTCAAAAAATTGGTATTAAATCATAAAGAAAAAATATATGGATAATAAAGATTAGGAAAAAATCTTCACCAAACCTAATGCCTCACATGGCTTAAATGTGTGGAATTTCTTGTAAAAAATGCATAGCCCTTATCACATATCACATATCATATATCTTGAGTGATCAACAATGGTGCCAAGGAGAAATTTTGGGTAGAGTTGTGGAATTCATGACCACATTTATCTAATCTACCATGTATTTTTTTTGTTCAAGACCAAATACCAAACTTTTCGAATGTGAATGTGAAGGATTTATTAATGCCTTTTTTGTGTGAGATTCACGGAACTTAAAAAAACTTGAAGGATTAACAATCATGATTGATAGAAAGAAAACCATTGGAAGAAATTTGGAAACAAATCATTGTGCCAAACACAAAAGAGGACACTATCAAATGGATGAGTTCGAAGAGCAAGGGTTACTTGATGAAGATGGGTTGTAAAAAGTAAACTACACTTGAGCAAGCTATTGATTGAGCAGTTGAACTATGTTTGATTAAAAGGAAATTACCCTTGAGGATATTGTGTTTGCATGGTCAACCATCCAAATGGACCTTAACTATTGATTTCCTTAAATAGTTGGGAATTGCATGACCTTCGAGATGTATAATGTGTAAAGAAAATAAGAATCTGTAGATCATTTATTAGTTAATTTCCCCTTTGTGAACTCTTGTTGGAATTGGCTTCTAAATTACTTTAAATGGTCAAGCCCTCTTTGGAACTACATCTACCAACTTTTTTTGGTTGGCCAAAAGTGAGACAATCTATTTGGGAAGGCCTCTAGGTTGCAAGTCCTTCATTTTTGATATGGGAGATTTGGAAGGAGAGAAATAATAGAATCTTCAATCACAAAGAAACATCAGTGGCATCGGTCTTGAAAAAGATCAATATTATTATATATGAGGTAATAAAATTAAAATCACATACTTATTAGGCCTTAAATAGTTCACTTCACGGCGTGGGCAGATCATGAAAAGTTGGAACTCCCTTCATATTCCACAATATTTGAAACCCAACACACTAAGCAAGACCAAGTGGGCTATGGTTAAATGATTCCCTCCACTAAGGGGATTCCTAAATATGAACTTTGATGGTGTGAAAAAGGATCCTAGCATATCTAGTGTTGAAATTATAAAATTTGAAATGACTATGGTGAATTTCTTTTGTCAATTGTGAAGAAATTACCTTTTGGATCCAATAACAAGGTTGAATTCAAAGCACTCCTAAGAGGCCTTAAATTTTTCCAAGAAATTTAATTAGCATATATGGACATAGATGGAACCTCACAAATCTATGTCAATACCATTAAGATTTAGAACATTCTAAACTAGAAATTACAAAATATTGCTAAATCAATTTGGGTGATATTGGAGGAATTGATGAACTTTATAATTCCCTATTGCTATCGAGAAGATAATAGAAAGGTGGGTAGATCTCATAATTGGGGAAATATCTCAGCATGATGTAAGAAAATATAACATTCATATGGCTTTACTGAAAGGTGATGAACTTATAGTATTTTTTAAATTACTTTGACTATTTCCTACCTATTTACCATGACTACTCTATATTCTTAGTTGGTCTCTCTCACAACTTCAATTCTCACTACATAACTGAGATTTTAGTGAAAATATTTTCAATAAGTGTTGTTCTTTGGGAATTCTCGAGATCTCCAGATATGATGAAATCCTACCTCAATATCCTAATGAAAAAATCCTAGAATGGTCAAACCAAATCATTATGAAGGATTTCGTAAATTGTAAAGATTAACAAGAAGGAAAAAACTCTTAATTTGTGACATTCCAAATGTGATTAAGATGAGGGACCCATTTGGCCAAATGCAATACAGTAATATTAAATTCTCTAAGAGTATGAATATAAGAGATAAAATCAAAGTTTTGCGAAAGGAAAAGATTTTGCTTCATAAAATATGCCAACCACTCAGAAGATTTGTGAGAACTTTCATTATTCAGAAGGAGGACCAAAATCATGGAATCTATCTTGTATATTATCTTGTTCAAACCCATCTCAATAGCTTTTTCTAGATTCACAAGGATGAATTGATAATCCATATAATTATTAGTGCCAAAAATCATAGAAAAATAAAAAAAGAAGTGAACTAAACTATCATTATCATTCCCAACTCCAACAATCCACATAGCACTTATTTACTCTATTCACTTTATCAGAAGGTTTAATCCTAGAAATAGAAAGAGTAGAGACAACAAAATGATTCAATTCTAATTTACTCAAAAAATTGAATATCCTAGGCAACTAAAACCTTATTAATAGATCACTAAATCTTCAACTAGAAATATCTAATAAGACTTCAATAACCTTGAAAATCTTGACATCATTTTTTCCAGCCTAATTTTCCAAATAATAAAGGCATGATTAATATCCTAGGCCACCAAAGTTAAAGAGGCATAAGCAAGAAGATGACCCAACTTGGGTCCAAATTTAGATATAGAATTACCATGAACTACAAAATATCCCATATGTGTCACCATTGTCTCTAAAGGCCTTCGAAAAAAGAGCACTAAAAGAAAAGATGAGCCACGCTCTCCTCATTAACACCACATAGAATGCATTTAGAAGGATATTGGAATTATATCTTTATGATGTACAAAGTAAACCATTTATTTTTACAAAAGATCTAGAAGAAGAAATTAGATTTATGTCAACAATACTTTCTCTATCTTTTTTCACTAAGAAAAAACTTTGTACCCAACTTTTTGATGTTCTAAAAAATGATACTGAGAAGAAATTGAATAAACCTCTTAGGAATCATAACCAAAAATAAGAACACGAATTTCTTCTATATGAAGATACAAGTGTTATTTAATTTGCAATGTGCTTGAATAGTTAAAAGGTTCCAAAGTAATTTTAGAATTATTAAAGATCCGACGATGCACATTCAATGATTATACATCCAATGACTATCAGGGAGACCTCTTGATATCGAAAGCAATTTGAAGTCCCTTCTATATGACGAAGTCCCTCCATTAAAACTTCATAGAAGATACTTCAACATATCGGTAGGAGTTTCTTTGAAGTCCCTTTGATACTTTGAAGTTCATTTGAAGGTGAAGATCGACAGTGGAGATTGAGTCGGTGATGATTGGATGGTGCACGGTGTATGAAGTCGGTTCAAGCTCTGCAAGCTAACATGTGGCGATATCCTGCTTCACATCGCTATTGTGAAGTAGATCGAAGAGACATCAAAATATCGGACTGAGTAGCTTTTAAGTTCCTTTGACACATCCATAGTTTAATCAACCTTGAAGATTGTTCCATGAAGGATGACCGATGACTATGGATGTTCATCAGGGAGAAAGACAGATATCCGCGAGATGGAATGATCAGTCCCTTCGATACAATGATGGTTGCTTTTGGTGGGACCCGATAGAGAGGTGATGATGGTGAATGTTGACGTGTGAGGACATGTGGTGAAGGATGATTGCACAATATGTCAATTCATATCCTTTTTGTGAATTGCATGGCAATGAGGTGGATGGAAAATGGTGACAGCCTTCCAAGATTTTGTGGGCCCGTGTCTTTTACCAATAGTATAGTAGGCAACGGTGGTGATCAGATGATTATGATCGAATGGTAGAGATTGAATGATGTTGATCGAAAAGACCTTCAAATTTCAAAGAGAGTTATTTTATGCCTCTTTTATATACCGAGAAGTAGAAAGAGTGTGCAATCAATGGTGGAGATCAAACCGAGTTTGATCGACGATGGAGAACACTTGAAGCTGATCGAAGAGACCCCAGATATCGAAGGGAGTGACTTTTAACTCTCTTTGATGTAACAAGAAATAGAAGGGGCATGCAATCATTGGTGTTGATTGTTTGCAATAGGAGGCGTCTTCCAACAGTTGTGAAGTGCATGTGGAGCCAAGAAGGTGTAGAGATTGCCAAAGAATGTTAATGGAGTACTATCCTCCAAATTATAGAGCTGCCATACTGGTGAACAACTAGGAGCTGCCTTTCATGGAGACCCTCGAGGATGCAGAGCTTCATTTAATTTTTAAAGGGAATTGCACTCAATTTATGAAATCCATAAAAAGGGTTATAAGAGTTGAAATCCTTGAGCCAAAGACAGGGCATCTATTGTTTCCTTCTCAGCTTTTATCTATATTCATCTCAAATCTGCTTGATTTTCTCTAGTGTTTTCGGTTAGTAGAGCACGTCACGAACAAAGTTGTCAAGGGTGTATATTTATTGGATGATACTTTGTTAAAGGCATGTCAAAATTATGATTTGTGGAAGGGGTAGGGATATGTAGGAGGTATGTTTCCTCATCATTTTATATTGCATAGAAATGCTTTTGTTACTATCTATCATGTAATTAAGAAGTCCTTAGGGATGCATAATTCAAACCATTTGCAGACAGTGTTAAATAGATATGCATGGGAGGGTGATTTCGAGTTAACAAAAAAGATAAGAACCATGGTAAATGCAATTATGGCGTTGTTCACTCTTGACCATAATCCCCCAATGCCAACTCAACTAATGGACGTGGATGTGGATAGTGTTTCCCCTTGTCGTCCTAATTCTATGGGTTTCAATCTAAATGCTCTACCACTAGTACAATCTGATGTGGGGAATTTACATGAACATTAGGATGAAAATGATGTTCAAGTAGACCAGATGGAGGAATGAAGTTTGCTCCTTTAGAATTTTCATATGGAATTTTGCTCATTTTTGTCTACTCTAAATTCTTGGATAATGTAATGAAATGATTAAATTGGCCTCGTTTTGTTTTTTACTTAACCCAAAAGCATATTGTAAACTCTGGGTTTGTGGGTAAAATATTGACATCCTCGTATACTTTGTATTACTGAAGAAATAAGAGGATAAATATGGGCTTCTGAGTCATGAATGTAAAACTCTTGTACATCTTTACTATTAATATATAATATATATAGACCTATGACCTTTTATAAAAATAAAATAAAATAAAATTATTAAAACAAGAACTAACCTACCATACCTATCCTTGAAAATCAATTCTATCAATTTTATGTGAGTTTATTTATATAAAATAATAATAAACTAGCAATCGCATGCATAGGCATGCAACAATCAGCTGATAGGGATCCTCTGTGAATGGGTATTTAGTGGGGATGGAGGAAGAAACTTTTTTTTCTAAAGCAATGTAAAGTATAAATATTGAGAATTATTTGCAATTGTTTGAATGAGTCAAAAAAGGGAAAGCATGTTAATAATTGAATATGGAATAATGTGAGCTTAGTTATAGTAGGAGGTGAACGAGGATAAGATTTGTCGAGTACATTGTAATGAATAGAGATGTTTGAAAATCAATTTATATATTTATATGAATAATTAGATGGATAGATCAATTAAAGCAAAGGTATGTTTGCAATATGAATTTGAATTACATTTTTTGAAGATGTTGTAAAGCACTTAAATTTGGTGAAGAAATGAGTTCATACCTCTACATTTAATTGGAGCATTGTATAACATTTTAAACCCCATGTTATAGTCCACTTCTTTATTGTATAACATTTGCATAAAATGGGGAATTGATTTTTGCATTTTGACATCAATTATTTTTAGTTGGAAATTGATTATGGAAATGTAAAATAAAACCGTAGGTCGTCTTCATTATTTGCAATGTATGCATTAATTGCAATCTCAAGCAATTAATCATCAATAATTTTAATTATAATAATTCTTTTAAAATGATTTTAATTAATAATATTAGGAGAATGATTTTGAATACAATTTAAATTTTCAAATAATTAGTTTTGTTGACAAGAATAATTTGTCTCCAAAATTTAAGGTATGATATAATTTTATATGTATTTTAGTCTAATAGTTGTTACACTTAGATGTACATCTATATTTGATGTTTTTTTCTAGGTTAATCAATCAATCGATTAATTGTTATTTAATTATCTTAAGAAAAGGCAATGCATTGCAATACTAACAACCATTTGGATAAAAGAGGAAATTGATCTTTGATATTTTTGTCTAGGTTAATGAATGAATTGATTGATTATTATTGATCTTTAGATAATGCAATGCATGGGACATTATTGAATAGAAAATTATTATTTAAAAAAGTCATTGTTTATTTGAATATTAGTTAAAATGCCCATCACTAATGAATTTTTCAAAAAAGAAACATGTTATAAGTAATATCTACTCAATAATTTTGAGAATAAAACAATTTTTTTGTTCTTATGATTTATGGGTTAGAAGAAGAATGCAATGAAATGACACACATTTTTTGCATTGTTAGAATAATTGAATAAGAAGGTACAACTTGTTTTGAGGCAACATAATTAGAAACATATTATTGTAAAGTATGACATGAGAAACATATTTTTGCATCCCTGCAACTTGCTCTAACATGGAAAACATGTTATTATCTAGAGTATGTTTGATGAAGCTAAATTTACACAATGATTTGTGTACACATAAATCTATGTAACAATAAATATATGACATTATAAGTAAAACCATAAAAGCCATGCTCATTTTCCTCCCTACCATATTGGAATCATGAAGCCCCATGGACTCTAGCTAAACCTCTGAGCAAAAAAATGATGAAACAACCATGGGAGATTTTGTGGAGTTTTATCATACATTAGACAATAAAAATAGTTGGGAAAAGTCTAGTGTTTTCATATATAATATATCTAATATTGTTGTGTTTTCTTTGATGTTGTAGCTTTATGGAAAACATCTTCTTTTGGAATCCTCTTACATGCTTAAACCTAGTTCCTACAAATGAAATAGAAGGGTATGTAGTGCACAAGCAAGGAAAATAAAAAGGAATGATAAAAATGACTAATTTTATTTTATTTTTATAAACAACTAATTTTAAAACTAAATCACAAATTATTTATATATATTCAATATATTATATTTTATATAATATATAATATTAAATATTATATATGTTATATAAAATGTAATATAAAAATAATATAATTTACATTAAATTAAATAAAATTAAAAATTTTAAAAATTAAAACAAAACCCAAAGGTCGAGGCTTGGCCACAACCCTAACTAGGGCACGCGACCGCCCTGCCTCCCCATGGGCGGCGGGGCCTGTGTGCTCTACACATAGTCCACCCACCTCCCACTAGCTTTGTGTGCTTGGCACATATATCACCATGGGTGGTGGGACTATGTGCTTCTAACACGCGTTGTCCACTTCCCATGGGTGGTGGATCAGAAGCCATGACACTTCTGCCTCACTATGTATTAGTCAAGGGCAAAGTGGATGGTGGCTGGGGATTGACTCCCCTCCCTCAAAATAAATAAAAAATTATTTTATTTATTATCTATTTTCTTTTTTAAATGTAGACATAAACCCTTTTCAAAATCACAGAAAAATTTCACATATATAAAAATAAACACAAGGTTATTTTCCAGAAAATAAATAAATGAAACCCTAGTACATTTCTAAATATACTTGTGTGTTTTATTGTGCAAATGTTCAACCAAATCTTGCAACCAAAACAATGAATTTTTCAACACAACCATAGGGTTTAGATTTTCAATTTTGACAACAAATTTCTCTTAGTTTTCATTCTACTTTCCCATTGCTTGATTCTTGTTTTGGTTTTCATTTCCAAATTTCAACAAGTTTGCAAGTTTTGAAAGCAATTTCACATGGGTTTCATTGGATTTAAACAACATTTCATGATTTCCAAATAGCATGATGAGGGTTTAATCTATTTTCAAAATGAAACAAAGCAAGAACAAAGAGGAACCTGATTTTTCCTCCAAAGCTTGAAGCCTTTAACAATGGTGTTTTCCAATTCCCTCCTTTGAATTCAACTCAAGCAAGGGTTTCAATCTCGTTCACAAATCCAAGCAAAGCCACCAACAAACTCTCCATCCAAAAATTGAAAAAAACAATCATCCCCACCAAAATGAAAATAAAATGCTAAAATAAAGTTTCCGCCAAATTTTGGCCAAACCCTAAAAATCCCACTTACAAAATATATTTTAAAAACATTTGGAAGATATTCCCAATTTTTAATTTAAAAACAGATTTCTAATTTCTAATTCAAACTTCATGCATTTTCAAAATTCATTAAAACAAAAGAATACAAATTTTGCAAAGAATTTATTTTATCAACAATTTCAAAAGTGAAATTAAACACACATTATCATTTATTTATTTATTTATTTATTTTAATTTAACTTTAAGCATCCAATGTGATTTCCATTTTCAATTTAAATTTGAATCTAGATATACAATAATGCCAAAGCAACTATTTCATTTAATATATCACCATTAATCTAATTAATTAATAAACTCAATCTAATTTTATTAATTAATCAAATCAATCAATAAAATAATAATTATTTTATTAATTAAATCAATAAAATAATTAATGTTTCAACATTGCAACTAAATACATTTAATCATCAATTAAATTACTCCTAACATTTAGTAACCTTTATAGTTTGAAATTAAATAAATACTCAAGGTGAAAAGGACAAAATAAACCAACTAACCCGACAACAACCCGACAACACGCTATGACTAGGGTGACGACTTGGCACGGAAAACCTAATTACTATCCCCCAATCAATTTCTGTTGGTTAATGGACACGCTCAAACTTGTGAACCAGGTGGAGTCGATGTCATGTACCTGTCAACCTGCAAACAAAGAGTACATTGACATGCATATATATATAATATGATCAAACATGTCGTGAAGAGGAAATCTCAGAATCGTAGGGCACTTCCAAGTGATTGATACAATCATGTCCCCTTTACCAATACAATATCACTAACTGACGAAGCTAACATCAATAACATAATCCAACCATAAAGCATCATTAATTCAAGCGTTATTAGGAATGAAGCATAACATTGAAAAGCATTGCCTGATCAACAGAGCACAAAATGGAGGTGTGTTACATCCTCCCCCCCTAGGGTCAGGCTTACTCCTGGAAGCCTACAAGTACTCCTAGTACAAAACTCCATAAAATCACCTATAATGAGATATTATTACAATGTTTACTCAAGACAAGGTATGTGGTATTATCGCTTCAACATTCATTTAACATTTTGCATTTGAATCTAGGTACAATAATCTAACACCACCATGATTTCTTATAACTTAACAATAAAATTGGAGTCTATAGGCCTCTCCAACAAGATGCACCTATTATGCAATTATCATTAACATGCAATGGTTTCACAAATCCTTTTCTTTCTCTAAACTTGCTTACTACAAAATGATTTTCTATTCATATTATACAGTTTTCATGATTATGAATGCAACTTGGGGACTTAGGTCCTTTACCCAAGGTTTGGTCTAATTAAAAAAACTTTTATGAGTGCATAAACATTTCCTCTTAAGATACAAACGCCACACTAAGGCACTCAAGGCAAGAGGTCTTATGACTATCTTGCCACCGCAAGCACTTGGAACACACCCAACAAACACACTCCAACCAAACTTCAAGAACCACTCAAGGGTCACAACCCTTTACACAACGAAAGATCCATGCAACAAAAAGGAAACCAAACAAAACACACTTCTTGGTAGGCTCGCAAGCCTAACCAACCCTCACAAAGCATTCATCAAAGACATGCAAGGGCAGAAACAATCAACAAAACTGATTGTCATCCACCACACACAACACCCCAAACTCACACACCACACAATCATCCATAATGCATTCTTCCAGTAGAAAGGATATCGATGCATTACGCACTACACCAAGGATCCTATCCTTTCCACTGGTTTCCTGCACCATTGGACCAACACTTCCTAATGACAACTTTTGGGCAAACAAGAGAAATCAACCCAAAAAGGAAAACAACCCAAAAGAGTAAAAAAACTACGTCAATACAATGGGCTCATAGTGCCCAAGGTATAAACCTACACAGCTTACAACATAATGGGTCCAACATAATCCCATAGTACCCAGTGTTTTAACCCGGGCTCTGATACCATGTGTAACACCTCGCCACGCAACCCTAGGGGAAGTTGCAATTTACTACACAAACGAACTAATTTTTCTTTTTATTTTTTCTTTTTTAAGAACAATAACATGTAAGTTCACTAACCAATTTCCAACAACCCCTAAGGTTACGAGGCTGGGTTACTTAAACCCAAACGAGAAACATGAATTAAAATATAACATTTGATTTACTTAACAATTAAGTTCACATACATTCCATACATAATATTTTGCATCAAAGAGTAAGAGATACCACTTGGTTTCAAATCACAATTAATTTACAATAAGATTACAATGCTCATTCCCTGAATGAGATAAATCCAATAATCATAATTACATATTACAAATTCCACCTCGATAACAATGAGGGGTAATAAAATACAAGAACAAAAGAGAATGAAGCATGACAAGGAATAGGATCCCACGAGCTCTCCAACTGGAAATCTCCTCTATATGAACAAGAAGAAAACCAATGGATTAAGGTGCACGTTCCACCCAACCGTGTGATACCCCAAGGCTCACCCCCCATGCTAGGAGATAGTAACCAGGAATTCCTAAACAAGGCCATCTACCACTAGACATAGGCTAAAACATAAACTGAACTGAAACAACTACAACCACAATAATACTAAACACAAAGGTTACAATGCTTCTAGAGAACAAGGTTCAAGAACATCATCTGCACTCCACCTCATATCTAACTGATCGGGGACATAGGTAGAGTGTCATACATAAATTTCCATGAGTTACTCAGGCTCAATTGTCTAAGGAAACCGAACCCACATCTTGGGCTATCCAGGCTCAACTCACCAGTCGTTGGACGCTCATGCAAAACTATGTGTCCCATCTCATCTCGAGCCTTATCATTCACTTGCTTCATGAGAGAGGCATTCCTTATCTTTATTAGTGTGAAATATCCCCATTAATTATTTTAGGTTATCACTTGGTTAAACCCTAGGTGAGTTACCCTGGAGCCCCTTTATGTGTCGGACCCCCACAAAGAGCCACTCTCCTATCGACAACACACACGGTACAAAACCAAAATAGGTAACAAGATAATACGAACTCTCCAAACCAAGGAGGTAACAAATCAAGGAAACTCACTCCAAACACTGGAGACAACAAGGTCAAAACCCCCTCCAAACACTAGAGGCAACAAGGTCAAAACCCTCTCCTATTCCCAAGGAGGCACAAATCATCCCCATTCATGAAAACCAGGTAAAACAACATGGTGCAACTATGCACATTTTCCATGGCAATGCAAAGGTTGACTAACATAACGACAACCTGTACCAAGAAACGAACCCCTATTTGGAAGACTTCCCAACCATTGACTCTACTTCCACAACATCGAGGACGAACAGGATAACACTACAAGCATTTCAGACAGTTAAATAAGCTAATGTTCAGATTTCCTAAATCCAGTCAATCACAGTTTTCATTACTTGCATTTATCCAATCAAATTAAACCCATTTCTTTTCACAACATTGAAATATTTAAAAACAGATCATTTACTCTAAATTTCACAACCATATTCCAAAATCAAGACATTTTAATAAATAACATTATCGGATTAAAATTAAACCAATCATTAACTCTAAGTCTCACAATCATATACTGTAAATAAATCCACTTGATTAATAAAACATTTAGATTAAATAAATTACTCTTTATTTCGACTTAGCAATAAATAAATCAACTCAATCTCATCTGATTACAATAAATCATTCATTATTTCTAAGTAAATATATTTGTTTATAAAATCAACTCTTTCAACAATCATTAAATTACCTAATGTTCACTTGGCACCATTAAGGAATTAAATTTGATATTTTAAGTCTATTTAATCAATCATGAGTACGGATTAAAATAATCTCTTTAAATATTATTGTTTATTAAAATGACAATTCCATTTCAACTATATTATGCTATAATTATTTTTAAATCAATTCCTATTTAAAATAATTAAACATCATTTAAATGCCTTACTTAACGAAATATCATCACTATAATTGATTTGATTAAACTTAAATACCTTATTATCCAACTTATATCTATTATTCATATATATATACATATTTTAATAATAACATAAAATATAAATTTTAGGATTCCAATAATTAAAATTAAAATCTTAATATTTAACATTTACCTTATATATATATATATAAAATATGTATATTTAAATCTTAAAACCAAGATATTTCATATATTATAACATATATAATAAAGTTAAATATTATAATAAAAAGAAACCATGAAAGTTTTAAAACAAGGGCCGAAGCCCTAACTGAGCACGCGGTTGCCCTGCCTCCCCGTGGTCGGGGGGCCTGTGTGCTCTGCACACAGTTCGTTTTCCTCCCACGGCGGCGGGGTTGTGTGCTCGACACACAGCGTCCATCGCCCATGGGCAGCAGGATTGTCTGCTTCGCATACAGTCCATCTGCCATGGGCGCGGTGGCGGTGGCGGATGGGTGGCAGTGGGGGATTGGCCTCCCCTGCCTCCCCTCAAACATAAATAAAAAAATATTTTATTTATTATCTATTTTCTTTTTTTTTTAAATGTAGACATAAACCCTTTTCAAAATCACAAAAAAATTTCACATATATAAAAATAAACACAAGGTTATTTTCCAGAAAATAAATAAATGAAACCCTAGTACATTTCTAAATATACTTGTGTGTTTTATTGTGCAAATGTTCAACCAAATCTTGCAACCAAAACAATGAATTTTTCAACACAACCATAGGGTTTAGATTTTCAGTTTTGACAACAAATTTCTCTTAGTTTTCATTCTACTTTCCCATTGCTTGATTCTTGTTTTGGTTTTCATTTCCAAATTTCAACAAGTTTGCAAGTTTTGAAAGAAATTTCACATGGGTTTCATTGGATTTAAAAAACATTTCATGATTTCCAAATAGCATGATGAGGGTTTAATCTATTTTCAAAATGGAACAAAGCAAGAACAAAGAGGAACCTGATTTTTCCTCCAAAGTTTGAAGCCTTTAACAATGGTGTTTTCCAATTCCCTCCTTTGAATCCAACTCAAGCAAGGGTTTCAATCTCCTTCACAAATCCAAGCAAAGCCACCAACAAACTCTCCATCCAAAAATTAAAAAAAAACAATCATCCCCACCAAAATGAAAATAAAATGCTAAAATAGAGTTTCCCCCAAATTTTGGCCAAACCCTAAAAATCCCACTCACAAAATATATTTTAAAAACATTTGGAAGATATTCCCAATTTTTAATTTAAAAACAGATTTCTAATTTCTAATTCAAACTTCATGCATTTTCAAAATTCATTAAAACAAAAGAATACAAATTTTGCAAAGAATTTATTTTATCAACAATTTCAAAAGTGAAATTAAACACACATTATCATTTATTTATTTATTTATTTTAATTTAACTTTAAATATCCAATGTGATTTCCATTTTCAATTTAAATTTGAATCTAGATATACAATAATGTGAAAGCAACTATTTCATTTAATATATAACCATTAATCTAATTAATTAATAAACTCAATCTAATTTTATTAATTAATGAAATCAATCAATAAACTAATAATTATTTTATTAATTAAATCAAATAAATCAATAAAATAATTAATGTTTCAACATTGCAACTAAATACATTTAATCATCAATTAAATTACTCCTAACATTTAGTAACCTTTATAATTTGAAATTAAATAAATACTCAAGGTGAAAAGGACCAAATAACCAATTAACCCGACAACACGCTATGACTAGGGTGACGACTTGGCACAGAAAACCTAATTACTATCTCCCAATCAATTTATGTTGGTTAATGGACACGCTCAAACCTGTGAACCAGGTGGAGTCGATGTCATGTACCTGTCAACCTGCAAACAAAGAGTATATTCACATGCATATATATATAATATGATCAAACATGCTGTGAAGAGGAAATCTCAGAATCATAGGGCACTCGCAAGCGAGTGATACAATCTTGTCCCCTTCACTAATACAATATCACTAACTGACAAAGATAACATCAATAACATAATCCAATCATAAAGCATTATTAATTCAAGTGTTATTAGGAACGAAGCATAACATAGAAAAGCATTGCCTGATCAACAGAGCACAAAATGGAGGGGTGTTACAAATGCACTTTTAAATATAAGAAATGCATCATTTGAAGCATCAAACCAATATGCAGTATGTATGTATGATAAGTCGTCAGTCTCCATGATGGTACATTTCCACAAATTTTTTTTTTTTAAAATTGCATTGCTTCATCGCAATTTCAATGAAACCCACTAACGAATCGCTGAAAAGGTTTGAAAAAGTTGCTATAGCTGCGATGAAGGTTTCGCCGTAGCTCCTTGCCCATTTCGTCACAATTTTGACTTACTTTTGGTGTTGTTTTGACACTACTACTTGTCCATTTTGTCACAATTTCAACGAACTTTTGGTGTTGTTTCGATGCTACTACTTGCCCATTGCATCGCAATTTCAACAAACTTTTGGTGTTGTTTCGACACTACTACTTGCCCATTTCATCGCGCTTTCAATGAACTTTTGGTGTTTTTTCGATGCTACTACTTTCCCATTTTGTTGCACTTTCAACGAACGTTTGGTGTTGTTTCAACGCTACTCCTTGCCCATTTCATCGAAATGGTGATGAACGTCTAATGTTGTTTGGACACTACTCCTTGCCCATTTCATCGAAATGGTGATGAACTTCTGGTGTAATTCGTCAGTGGATAAACAAATTTTTAGTCGATATTCTGATGAAAGCCCGAGTCATTTTATGATGTCGACCACCGACGAATCTGCGTCGTTATTTCAATGTTTAATTCATCGTCGGCCTTTTGACATAAAAATAGCGACGAAAATATTTTCACCATTGTGTCACTTGTCCGACAAAGATTTGTCGAACTACCGACGAACGTCCATCGGAAAATGGTGTCAAATTCAGTAGTGTCTAATCCTTCGGTCCTTGCATAGACAGATCATTCCACCTAGTCCTTGCATATTCTGATCATTCTATTCATTAATGTCCTCAGTCCTTGCATATCCATCATTAGTCAAACAAAACTTTTTTTCTTGCACTTAGGTTACTTTCCTTAGGTCTTGAATCAAACATTGGCTATTAATCACCCATTTCACTTGAGGTTCATCATCCTTGAGTTAGGGAATCTATCATCATCTTTGAGTAGGGAAATATTATTGGAGTTCATCATCCCCTAATTTAGCATACCCTCTCTTGATCACTTGTCCTTGTGTCTATCCATCATAGCACAGGTAAAGCCTTGCATTAAAATTATCCTTAGACCTAGAGTTGCCTTCAGTTCTTACATTTTTTTTTATCATATCAAGCTTGTTATTTGTAGAGTCATACCACTCCATTCCCATATCTTATCTTAGATTCATATTAGTTTGCATTGCATCCTAATCTTGAATCTCATACATTGTCCAATCCTAGGACAAAGATCAGAACAATCACCTATGTCCCCTAAAACAAGAATAAGAATGTTTCAAGAAGAAGGAAACCCTTGGGGAAATGATTTTTATGGGGAAGATCACATTATTATTGCAACTAGTGAAACAAATGAAATTGGTAACGAAGAAGTAACCCAATCTCATATAGAAGAAGCACTTCATGAACATAGATTCACTAAACTACTTAAAGAGTGTTGGAAATATATGCCTCAATCTCACAAGCTGAAACCTCTAAGAGAGGCAAGTCGACGTGACATGCTTTGGGTCTGGCCGACTAGCAACTTTGGATCTTGTGGTTTGTACAGGTTGCCGAGACAATGATTAAGTCATGCCGAAGGAGCTTATCATTGTGACTTGTGATAGTCGTTGTAACCCTATGCTGAGTGGAGATCTCTGGCCGACAAGCCATTCATATCGTATGATCCGGGGGATATTTTCACTAAAAATTGAAGAATCTCCAATACTCCAAATTTCAGCACTATTAGAAAGAGCTCAATGTCCTGATTCCAAAGCAACTTGAATGGAGTCAAATAGAGCTACGGAGCCCAAGTTATAGCCAGTCAAAGTTCAGTCAACAATTGGTCAACTCAAGGCCCAGGGGAAGGAAAAAAAGGTCAAAATTTGATGTCATCAAAAGTGGTCAAAATTGATATCAACGCGAAGAGCTCGGCAAGAGCTTTTTGATGGTGTTCGTTCTGTGCAAATCGGAGCTCGTATGTGCAAGATATGGAAGGTCAAAGCTTGTGGTTGACTAGGTTGACTTGAAGGTACAATGATGATGTCAGCATGATGTCATCATGCTGACATGGATGAATCATGAGGTGACACATGGTGGCTTCCTGAAGTTACACGTGGCGGCAATTTGTTGGACATGGCTTTATTTAAAAATATATATATAAAAAATAAATAAATTAATAATAGACATGCCCTCCATTTTAATAATTAAATCACTTCCTTAAGAAAAAAACGTGGCCCTCCCTATAAAAGGGGATCACCATTATTTTAAAAAAAATCATGCTATTTTTTAGGCTACCTTTTTTTTAGGGAAAACAAATTGATCCCTATTTTTAAGGGATGTAAATAGCCCGTAACCAAACTCATCCCCTATTTTAAATGAGAATTTCAAACCAACATTGTATATTGTATGGTTTTAAAATACAAGTGGCATTGGATGGTTTTGTGGAAATTTGGAAATGAAATACTCCTTAATTTAATAAATTCCCTCCAAGTTGTAAAACAATAATCCTTTTAAAAGGATTAGTTGTAACTTATGGAAACAGGAAAAGCCCGAATGTAATATGTGACAGGGCATAGAAACCATTTAATTATTTTTTTTTAGGGGATTTGTTTTGATAAGGGGGATTTTTCCAAAATATTTACTATGTAAGGGGGATTAAGTTGAAATTCCCAAATCAATTGGTTTTTCACCAATTTGGGAATATTTTGTGTATAAAAGGGGGAAGGTATGCTCTTAGGAGTTAAGCAGAATTTTCAAGTCCAAGTGGTGAAGTTTTGAATCAGATGAATAGGGAGATTTTTCTGAGGAGATTATTTTGAGCCTTTTTGTCAGTCGGAGTATTGTCATGCTGCCAAAGTGCTCTTGGTGCAATTGTAATTCTATTTTTGGAGATTAATCGGATCGGTCTCACTCTATTGGAGCGGACTCGGAGACGTAGTCACATTTGTGGCGAACTCCATTATCAAATCGTTTGCACTCTCTCTCTCTCTTCTTATGTCTCAATTTCATTCTTTTCACCTTCAGTTTTTAATGCATAATTTCAATAATGTATGCATGAATTGTATTTCCGCTTAATTCACATTTTAATGTGTTAATTTTGTTTATGTAATTTGGATTACATGATTTGCAAATGTTAAGCATTCAAATGCAATTAGTCTAGATCCTAATCAGATCAAGTGGTATCAGAGCTTTTGGTGACTATTATTGTAGTTGGTTTTGAATGCTAACAAGATCCAGGATTCAAAAGGGCGAAGGCAAGCTTGAGGAATTTAATCCTGAGATCGGGAAACGAAGAAATTTTTTGAAGATGTTTGTGTCTGGAATGGAGGTACCTGAAGAGCTCAGTGAGCAAGAGTTTCAAAGAGCTTTTTGGTAGATGAAAGTTGCGTTGGAGATGCTACTCAAAGAAAGGGAAGAATGCATGAAATGTGAAGAAGATCATGGAGACAATAAAAGCAAGAAGAAGCAACTAGGAGGTGGTGATGAACTCCCAAAATCTCCTCCATCTACTCCATCTCCTCCTTCTCCTTCTTCTACACATTCTCTTTCTAGTAATCCTTTTAAAGGTGTAAATAAGCCTCAAATTAAATTGGATGTAAAATTTGAACTACCTAAGTACTGTGGTGAATTAGATGCTGAAAAACTAGATGATTAGATTCAGCAAGTAGAAGTTTATTGTAGAGTTCAAAACCTCTTTGATGATGCTTCTAGGATCCAATTAGCCACTCTTCGGTTGGGAGCTACAGCTCTTACCTAGTGGGAGAGTAGGACTAGAGCAAAAATTTCACAGCATGGTAGAGTCAATTTATCTTGGTTAGAATTCATTAATGCTCATAAAAAACAATTCTATCCCTTAGGTCACATGCAACAATTAATGATGAATTGGCCAGTGTTTAAACAAGGGAAAGGTCAAACTGTCCAAGAGTACACCCATGAATTCATAAAGAAGGCTATTGCATTAAATGTATCTTTGTACACCCAGGATACCTTGTTAAAGTACATAGGAGGTCTTCATTTATATCTTAGACATTCTATTTTGGTTTTGAACCCTTGTAATTTGGATGAAGTGTCTGTTCAAGCTACACACTTAGAGTTGAGGGGAAAGGGTTCTTTCATTGATAATGATAACTCTGTAAAGAAATCTTCTAAGGTTGCAGAGACAGGGAAAGGAAAGAAGACAGCTACAGTCAAAAAGGATGACAGGTTTTCTTGCTCTCATTGTGACAGGAAGGGTCATGATGAAGATCATTGTTGGAAGTTGCATCCCAAATTGAAGCTTAAGTGGGCTCAGAGATAGAATCAGAAACAGAAGGGTAAGGAGAAAGCCACAAATGTTGTTATGGATCTTGGTTCTGAATCTGATGATGAAACTAAGATAACAACTATGGGTATGAAAAGTAAAACTCCTAATTCCAATGTTTCCTTTGATAGTTGTGCTTCTACTTCTAAAGTGAATGATGTCTCTGAAGATAAGAAAAAGAATGATCTTTTTCACTTAAGGGTTGTTGCTAAGAACATTAAAATTGATGCACTCATAGATAGTGGTTCTCAAGTTAACTTAATTTCTGAAGATGTTGTAAGAAACTTGGGATTGAAAACTACAATACATACGAAACCTTATCCACTAGGCTAGATTTGGGAGAATGATAAATTGCAAGTAACAAGACAATGCACTTTAAAATTTGCAATCACTAGTAAGTTTGTGGATGAAGTACAGTTTGATGTGGTTCCACTAGATATCCGTGGGATAGTTTTGGGTAGCCCTTATCTTTATGATTGGAAAGCTATTTTCTACAGGGAAAAGAATCATTATCATTTGTTTAAAGATGGCATTCAGTATATTGTACATTCTCACAAGACTAAGACTGATCGTTCTTTTACAAATACAGGGCAATTAAAGAGGGTGATTAATGCAAGTAAAGATTTAACTCTTATGTATGTTAGCACAGGTGGTTCTAGACAAGAACTTGGAGTAGCTAACCAAGGTC
Organism: Sequoia sempervirens; assembly: GCA_007258455.2. Classification (NCBI taxonomy): domain Eukaryota; kingdom Viridiplantae; phylum Streptophyta; class Pinopsida; order Cupressales; family Cupressaceae; genus Sequoia; species Sequoia sempervirens. Next base: position 23,456 of record VDFB02367892.1, on the reverse strand, counting down.
AAATGTCATGGGATGCACCCACAGTACAGCATGAGGGAATGGTGATTGAAAGCATTGATAGATCCTTGGATAAAAATGTTTTTGTTGTGAAGGATTGATATGTTGTTGACTTATTCTCTTTCATCTTTGCATTATTGTTCAACTTGATGCTAGTCAATATTTGTTGGTTAGTGGCTACAACAGTTGATGTAGATGCTTATGGAAGTGATAATGTGATGTTTATGTTCAACAGTATTGTTGCAGTCTTCATTGTGATTGCGAGCCATGTATACAGATGTACAGAGGATACAGGACAAGTGGGGAGGCCAAGTCCTCACCTAATGTCAGTATAAATGTCACTTTTGGAGGTCCAAAAGTTCTCTAGTGGGGAGGCCTGATCCAGGGGATATTTTCACTAAAAATTGAAGAATCTCCAATACTCCAAATTTCAGCACCATCAGAAAGAGCTCTATGTCCTGATTCCAGAGCAACTTGAATGGAGTCAAACAGAGCTATGGAGCCCAAGTTATTGCCGAAAAGTTCAGTCAACAATTGGTCAACTCAGGGCCCAGGGCAAGAAAAAAAGGTCAAAATTTGATGTCACCAAAAGTGGTCAAAATTGATATCAATGCGAAGAGCTCAGCAAGAGCTTTCTGACAGTGTTCATTTTGTGCAAATCAGAGCTCGTATGTGCAAGATATGGAAGGTCAAAGCTCGTGGTTGACTAGGTTGACTTAAAGTACAATGATGATGTCAGCATGACATCATCATGTTGACATGGATGAATCATGAGGTGGCACATGGTGGTTTCCCAAAGTTACACGTGGCGGCAATTTGTTGGACATGGCTTTATTTAAAATATATATATAAAATAAATTAATTAATAACAACCATGCCCTCCATTTTAATAATTAAATCACTTCCTTAAGAAAAAAATTGGCCCTCCCTATAAAAGGGGATCACCATTATTTAAAAAAAAAAACATGCTATTTTTTAGGCTACCTTTTTTTTAGGGAAAACAAATTGATCCCTATTTTTAAGGGATGTAAATAGCCCGTAACCAAACTCATCCCCTATTTTAAATGAGAATTTCAAACCAACATTGTATATTGTATGGTTTTAAAATACAAGTGGCATTGGATGGTTTTGTGGAAATTTGGAAACGAAATACTCCTTAATTTAATAAATTCCCTCCAAGTTGTAAAACAATAATCCTTTTAAAAGGATTAGTTGTAACTTATGGAAACAGGAAAAGCCCGAATGTAATATGTGACAGGGCATAGAAACCATTTAATTATTTTTTTTTTTAGGGGATTTGTTTTGATAAGGGGGATTTTTCCAAAATATTTACTATGTAAGGGGGATTAAGTTGAAATTCCCAAATCAATTGGCTTTTCACCAATTTGGGAATATTTTGTGTATAAAAGGGGGAAGGTATGCTCTTAGGAGTTAAGCAGAATTTTCAAGTCCAGGTGGTCAAGTTTTGAATCAGAGGAATAGGGAGATTTTTCTGAGGAGATTATTTTGAGCCTTTTTGTAAGTCAGAGTATTGTCATGCTGCCGAAGTGCTCTTGGTGCAATTGTAATTCTATTTTTGGAGATTAATCGGATCGGTCTCACTCTATTGGAGTGGACCCGGAGACGTAGTCACGTTTGTGGCGAACTCCGTTATCAAATCGTTTGCACTCTCTCTCTTTCTTCTTCCATCTCAATTTCATTCTTTTCACCTTCAGTTTTTAATGCATAATTTCAATAATGTATGCATGAATTGTATTTCTGCTAATTCACATGTTAATGTGTTAATTTTGTTTCATGTAATTTGGATTACATAATTTGCAAACGTTAAGCATTCAAATGCAATTAGTCTAGATCCTAATCAGATCATCGTATATCGGGGAGACCCTTGACTGAAAGGCTTACTTCGGTGTGAAGTCCTATCGACGAACGAAGTCTCGCGGACAGTGTTTCTTTTGAATCCTTCGGGGAGAGTCTTGGGTGTTTGGTAAGAAGTCTTACCGATAGGAATGTCTCACCGACAGTATTCACTCGGGGTAACTCAAAGGTCTCGGGAAGAACTCTCAGTGACGAAGTGAAGTCTTGTTGAAGGTGGAGGCTTCGGTATGAAGTCTTAGCAACTGATGAAGGTCTCGCCGATAGGGATACACTTGGAGTCTTCGCGGTGACACAAAGACTTCGGTATGAAGTCTTAGCAATGGACAAAAGTCTTGGCCGACTGTTGAATGTTTCAGTATAACATAAAGACTCGGTATGATCTCTCAGCGAAAGTGATAAGTCTTAGTGATAGCTCTCTAAACTCGGTGTAACATCTTGCCGATAGTATGGACTCTTGGCGATATCGAATGCTGACTTCGTGGCATCGGGGAGACACGATTAGTGTCTCACCAACATGCCAACACAGATTGAAGCATTTTGACCGAGTGAAGACTATCCTATGTGGCTTGTAGTCGACCAATCAGAGAAGTCAAATGGGAACCGTTGGGAGATAGTTCATTGTGGCAGTTCTATGAGAAATTTTGACAGACAAAAATGACATGAATATAGTCTGGAATAGCAAATGATGTCTGGTTCGATGGATTGACGGATTGATGTGTGATTGTATGATCAGTGGATGAATTCTATTGTGTGAAGACTATAACATGAATTTTCTGTAACAAGGTTGTTCATGGTGAATGTTGCTATAAACTGACATCAAAAAGATAAGTCAGAACTCTATTTGTAATCTTTATTACTGCAATACAAAGTGTCTTTTCTTGGTGTGGTGGGTTTTTCTCTCGTAAGGGTTTTCCCACGTATATCTGGTGTTCATATGTGTTTGTCAAATACTCTATTTCTGTTATTGCTTTCAAGTGCATCTTAATTGGACTGTAATTGTAAAATTTAAAGGTATCTTTGCATTCTTCCCTAAGGTTTTGATGTTAGGAGAGTTGCTTCCGCATCTAGCTTTCCTTACAAAGAGGTGGTCAAATGTAATCCACAACAATACTTCAGGGCCCTTGTTGATGAAGGAATCAATCTGCCTCCTAATTTTGACATATCATTACTCGCGATGAATGACAAACATGAATCTAATGAGTCTATGAATACCAAAACAAATAATGATAATAGAACCAAGGATCACATACCCTTTTATTTACTACCTAGTTATAAGAGATATTCAAAGATGTCAAAACATGTACCTACAACTAATTCTATTTTGGATGAGCTTAGAGCATTGAGACAAGAATTGGATACTCTCAAAAATAGTAAAACACCATCCCACAAGTTTTCCATTAAAGATATATGTCCTTATCCTTTTGATTTGAGCATACTAATGCCACCTTTTCCTAGTCACTCGAACATACCGAGACTTGATAAATATAGGGGAAAAGGAGATCCTAAAGATCACTTAAGAGAATTTTGCACTACTACCTTGGAATTTGCAGTTGATGAGACATATCTTATGGGATTATTCCCTCACAGTCTAGGAGGAGAAGCTATGGAATGGTTTTCACAATTACCCTTGGCCATCAAATATTTTCAAGAACTAGTTGATAAATTTGTCTCATATTATAGTTGCAACTGTGAACTTGAAGTGATCATGTCAGACCTTTTTAACACCAAGCAAAAACAAGGAGAATCTTTTGTCACTTTTACAAAGATGGAGACATTTGACAAAATGAGTACCTTATAACATTCCAGACAAACAATTGGTTGACCTCTTTTGTCAAAATTTGAACAAGGAAATTGGAAAGGAAATTTGCCTCAAATGCTTGGATTCCTTTGATGAAGTCATAGAAATGGGATTTCGAATTGAACAAACTCTCATTGATGATGGACCTATTAAACTTAATAATGACAAAGATCAAAACTCAGGCTCAAGCAACAAGACACCTTTATGGGTTAAGAACAAGAATGTAGTCACTGATGGAGTTGTTGATGCAAAAATGACTAAAACATCATCACCTATCTACAACCTTAAAGGTTCATTGTCAGATAAAGGAAAAGAAAAGCAAAGAAGCTTCCCTAAATGAAATTTTACACCATTGGGACAATTGCTTGAATTGGCATTAAAATAACTCCTTGAAAATTATTTTATAACACTACCCGAGATGAGAGAATATAATCCATAAGTCAAACCCCCATGGTGGAACAACAATCACTTTTGTGACTATCATAGACACAAAGGACATAAGACTAATAGTTGCAATAAACTTCGACATGTGATTCAAGACCTTATTGATGACGATAAGAAAGCAATTGACGGACACACTCCTTTTGGTAAATCTAAACGCGAGATGTTTAAAAATCCTTTCCCTAAGTATGACAAGGATAAAGGAAAGGTTCCTGAATCTGGTGATGGTGTAAACTATACTCTTGCTAAGTATGACTATGTCATAAATAACATCAGTGAGGTTGATAATGTTGGAAAAACAAGGATAGACAACTGAGAGGGGGGGTGAATCAATTGTCATAGAATATTTAAACTTTTTCAAACTTAACTTAATCTCATATCTGATGAACGAACAATAAACTATAAACAATCAACACATTAGAAGCACAAAGAACACCAAGATTTTTACGTGGAAACCCTATTATAGGAAAAACCACGGTGGATGTTAGTCCACAATATTATACCCTGTTAAAAGTATAATGAGAAATAATGGGAATGCACATGCATTCAGGCACACTACCTAGAGCTCACTGCTCAAATACAAGAGGGATCACCGCCCAACAATACATAGCAATACAGATTAGATCCACATAATATGAACTAAGGAAATAGCTTCTTCACAAGCCTGATTACAGTTCCAGTTAAGCACAAAAAACCTTCTTCACACTTCGCTCAAACTTCTTCTCACTTTGCTCTGCAATCGAATGATTTGGAAACTATTCACACATCTGCACTTTCTCTAGCATATATTTGCTCTTATGCACACACTAACTTCACTTAAACAATCTCTCTTATATATCTGCAACATGAAGTTACATCAACAACTTATTCAACCAAAAATATAAAACATATTTTCAATGTCAGCCCAAATTTACAAACAAATTTTCAATGTGGATCAAACACCATCAGCCAATACCATGATGTGACCCAAAACAATATCCTCGAGTGCACCAAACATTCAATTTTAAATCTTCAAGGATCTGCAACACGTTACAACCACCATGTCAGCCAAGAACACAGAAATTGAATATACTGAGAAAAATATTCAACCATGAGCACATCGATCAATGCAAACATGCAACAAAGATAAAGCATGATCTAGAAGCATCCACGAGCACCAAGAAACAATAGAGAAACATCCGCAGCAACTAGAATTACCAAAATTATACCAACTTTAATCAAGAACACTAACAGAGACCACAAAAACACTATTAGAACACAAATCTTCATAACTCAAACAAATCTTTATGTGGACCTTTGAAACTTCTGGTGGATGGACTAGATACACTTAGCAATAAACGCTTTAGTCCACAGCAATTGATCTTCTACGTACAAAACAAGACACCTTCATGACCTTCATAGTTCCACTGGGAACTTGTAATACTTTCTTTAACAATTTTCTCAATATCCTCGACATATACAGCCTTCAATACATCAAATGCTAATAGTGTTGACATTAATGACAACCACATATCAGCAACACAATCATAGCATCCAACAGATAATCATGTGAACACTTTCATTATAAAAGGAAAAGAACTTGATTACAATGTTACTACTCGTAGAGGCACAGTTACCCTTAGAGGTCCTAATTCAAAAACTGTTGCACCAGCTTCACCATACAACCTCATAGAGCATTTAGGTAAAATTGCCACACAAATTTCCATACTTGAACTACTATTCCTATCTCCTGAGCATAAATCTATCCTAGATAAAGTGCTTGCTACTACTATAGTGCATACAAACTTGCATGTAGATCAATTCCAAGCTATGGTGGGACACATCACCTCTCCTCACACTCTCACTTTTATTGAGAATGATGATTTTTCCATCTTCCAACCACATAATGCACCTTTACACATTGAAGTTCTTGTCCATAAATTCAAGATCAAGAAAGTCCTAATAGATGGAGGAGCAGGTCTTAATATTTGTACTCAAAAATTGGTCACATAATTAGGGTTCTTTGAAAGTGCAGCTGATCCAAAGAAAAAATATTACCATAAAGGCATATGATGAAGAGGAATGCTCATCTAAAGGATCAATTACTTTATCAATCAAGGTTGGGCTTGTGATAAAGGATGTGGTTTTCCAAGTCCTTGATCTCCCTCTAACTTATAATATCCTCCTTGGAAGACCATGGATTCATGCAATGCAAGTGGTACCTTCTACATACCATCATTGCATTAAATTCCTACATGATGGTGTTGAAATCACAATACTAGGAGATCCAAACCCTTTCATGTATTACAATAATCTAAGCCCTAAAATTGAAATCACAATCCCTAGCAATCGTGAAGCACTTCCTTCTCAAGCATATGTTGATCCCGAGTCCTTAGAAGTGTCCACCTCGAAATCCAATGAAGCTAAGATTAAAGTACAATTGAAAGACAAGGAGTAGGAGAATATACCCTGAATCGTGCTCTTTGCATTGGAAAGCTACTTCTATCTCCCCACACCTATGGCAAGACACAAATTCCTAAGACCACATCAAATACCAATACTAGATTGATTTGTAAATCAAATACTTTAAAAAAATGGGGACCCCTTTATGATGAAGCGGAAGAAGTTGATCTCCTAAGATGGTTGTACAAAGATGAGAATACAGAAAAGAACAAACTAAATAACTAGAGATAAAGATACTTGTTGAACAATACAGCAAAGGATTTGATCTTATGAAACCAATGGGATATGATGGTAAAATTCCTCTGGGTTTACAGAAACAAGGTATCTTGGAACCAATACAACCTACTCATATGCAAAAAGTCCCTGGTTTCTAGGATATGATGTGCAGAAAGATAAGACCTTGAGTACCGTGTGTACTTCAAGTAAGGAAGTAGAGTCCTCTAATGCTACACAAATAGATGAGGAAAATGGCATCGATGACTTCGTTGACATCTATGAATATGATAGTGTCTTTACCCTTGAACCTGATCATAACACGTGTACCCTTGAATCCATTCAAAATCTTGACTCAAATCATAACCCTTTACCCCTGGTTCACCCCCAACTCATTGATTGGGATCAAAAGAGACCACCACAGGTAGATGTATTTCAAAATGATGAGGACATCATAAAATTTTTGGGAGCATGAGAAGACACACCTCTTGGGGATCATAAAGAAGGTTTCATTATAGAACTCAATAGTGTGGCTTACTTTGGAGAAGGTGCCAAGCCTTTCAATCAAAAAATTATTGAAAATATAAATAGGTCTTCTAGTGTAAACTGCTCTGTGGAGCTATTAGACCTGGAAAAAGTAAAAATAAAGGACGTATCTGACGGTGAAAACCTCTCTGAGGTGCTTGAGGATGGAAGGCTTGACACACTTCCCCTAGTACCATATCATGAAGAATCATCTATGTTGGTGGAGAAGATAATACTGTCAAATTTGGGCACAGAAGAAAAACCAAGGATAATTCATCTAGCAAAATCATTAACACTTGAAGAGAGAATACAACATATACAATTTTACAAGTAAAGACAAGTCAAATTTGCATGGTCCTATGTAGGCATGTCAGACTTGATGCATAATTAGTAATGCATCACTTGTCTTTGCTACTGAGGGAAAAACCTGTTAAGAAAAAGTTGAGAAAAATGCACCTGCATGTCGCTCTATTGGTAAAAGTTGAATTACAAAAGTCGCTAGATGTGGGATTTATAAGACCTGTTGACTATGCTGAGTGGATTTCAAACTTAGTACTAGTTTCAAAACCTAAGAGGAGTGTCTGTGTTTGCATAGATTTCAAAGATTTAAACAAAGGTTTCCTAAAGATGACTTGCCACTTCCAAATATAGACATGATAGTGGATTTAACACCAGTGAATGAAATGTTATCTCTCATGGACGGTTTCTTAGGATACAATTAGATTAAAATTGCTCTTGAAGATCAAATTAAGACATCATTCACTTGTCCTTGGGGAACCTTATGTTGGAATGTCATGCCCTTCGAGTTGAAGAACGTCAGAGCTACATACTAGCGTGCAATGACTACTATCTTTCATGACATGATGCATACCTATTTGAAAGATTATGTGGATGATTTGTTGGAAAAATCCTACACCAGAGCTGGACATCTAGAGATCATGGAAAAAAAATTCATAATATTAGAATAATACAAGGTCCAATTGAATCCAAAGAAATGTGTCTTCAGGGTAACCTCTAGGAAACTCCTTGGATACATTATCTCATCTAAAAGAACTGAATCTAATCCTGCAAAAGTAAAAGTTATACTTGAAATGCCTCCACCTAAGAATATCAGTCAACTATGATCATTGCAAGGAAAACTTTAGTCTATCCGTTGTTTTATAGCACAACTTATAGATAAATGTCAACCATTTCAACACCTATTATGCAAGAATATTCCCTTTAGATGGGATGACAAGTGTGAACAAGATTTTCATAAAATAAAAGAATATCTAATTACACCACCAGTATTAGTACCTCCTACAAATGACAAGCCTTTACTCTTTTATATATCCACAACCACCACAACATTGGGGGCACTTTTGGTACAACATGACTCTGAAGGAAAGGAACGTGCAATCTATTGCATTAGTCGTACTCTAGTGGGATATGAGCTCAATTATAGTCCTATCAAAAGAGCATTATTTTCTATAGTTTTTGCCTCATAGAAGCTACAAAATTACATGATTACACACCATACAAATCTCATCGCAAAAAATGATCCTCTTAAGTACCTCCTAAACAAAGCAGCACTCACAGGACAATTGACTAAATGGGTTATGATTCTTAGTGAGTTTGATATTGAGTGTGTGGAAAGAAAAGCAATCAAAGGACAACCTATAGCGGATCACCTCGTCGATGCTCCTATGACAGATGATCATCCTCTTATTACAGGGTTTCCTGATTAATCAATCTTCAACATGGAATCTACACATCTTTGGAATTTATATTTTGATGGCTCCTTCACACAAAGTGGTTCTGGCATTGGCATTCTCTATCACACCACAAGGTGATTGTATACCCAAAGCTTATAAGATATAGTTTTCATGTACCAACAATATTATAGAATATGAGCCATTACTTTCTGGGATCTGTATGGTTGTGCAATAGAAAATCCTAGAGTTGTGTGTCCTTGGTGACTCTTAGCTAGTGATCAAACAAGTTAATGAGGACTATAAAACAAAAAATGAAAAAATTGATGCCTTACAAAAGAATGGTAGATGATTTCAAGGCCTATTTCACATCAATTTCTTCTGGGAAAATCCCCTGAGATAGTAATAGAGTTGTTGATGCAATGGCAACAATTAGTTCACTTGTGGAAATGCCAAGCAATGTCATCTACTGTGAGTTCTTGGTAGAGCCTCTTTTGGAACCTGCTTACAATGTATTGCAATCTGAAATGTCTTATTTTTGGTCCTAATTCTCAATGGTATGGGGATATTTATACCGATCTCCGTGATAACATCTTGCCATCAGACCTATCCAATAAATCTCATAAAACCTTTATCCACCAAGCTTTCTTGTTATGTAATCTTAGCCGATACCCTATACTGTCGAGGTCTTGATGGTACTTTACTCTAGTGTCGTAAGCATGACAAGGTCAAAAATACTTTACGAGAAATACATGAAGGTATATTTGGGGCACATTCTAGCGGTCCGACCTTAGTCAAGAAACTTTTGCATATGGCTTATTATTGGCCTAAAATGGAAAAGGATGCTTATTAGTTAGTTAAAAAATGCAAGAAGTGTCAAAAAAATGCAAACTTGATACATGCTTCTGCACAAGAATTGCAGCCACTCGCTACACTATGGCCCTTTTATCAGTTGGGACTTGATCTCATGGGAAAGATCCATCCACCTTCATCCAATGGTCATAAGTTTATTCTTGTTGCCACAAACTACTTCACGAAATGGATTGATATTGTTCCCCTCACCCACATCACTAGAAAACAAATATCCACTTTCATACTAAACTATATCATCTGTCGTTATGGTGTCCCTTTTTTCATTATCATTGATAATGGTCATTCATTCAAAAATCAGGATGTCGGTGAAATCTGTGAGAAATTCCATATACAACATCATTTTTCTACACCTTACTACCCTCAAGGTAATGACTAGGTTGATGCCTCTAACAAGACCATTCTCAAAATTCTTAAAAAGATGGTCAATGAAGTTGGTCGAAATGGGCATGTTCAACTGAATCCTACCTTGTGGGCTTACGACACAAGTTTCCACACTCCCAAAGGTGCTACCCCATATGCCCTTGTTTATGGATCTGAAGCCATCTTTCCCATCAAGGTTGAGTTGCCTTCTTTGCGGGTATCCTTGCATAATCAAATCAGTGATGAAGACTATCGAGTTTCCTGTTTTCAGGAATTGGAACTACTGGGTGAACAAAGACAAATTTCTTATAATCATCTCAGAGCATACCTGCAACCAATGTGTCAAAGCTATAACCATAAAGTGAAACCACGTACATTTGAGATTGGGGATCTTTTCCTTCATGAAAATCCTCACAATTAGCAAGACAGAGAAAAGAAGGATGAATTTGACCCTAACTAGTTAGGTCCATACGTTAACACTGTTGTGTATGGATCATGGGCATACCAGTTATCTACTCCAGAAGGTGAATTGCTCAGTGATCCCATCAACGGTATGCATATTTGCGGGTTTTATACATGAGTTTAGAGAATAAAATCTTTTAAGGTCCTAAAAAATACAAAAAAATGGAAAAGGTCTTGAAAAATACAAAAAAATGGAAAAAGGTCTTGAAAAAATACAAAAAAAATGGAAAAAGGTCCTAAATTTTTTTTTTTTAAATCAAATAAGTAAAAGAGAAATCAATTCGTTCAATGTTGAAAACCACTTCGGTGGCACCTTGAGCAAGTGTCATGGTGAAAATCGAGAAATCAGTGTCATGTGTAGAGGCTTTGCTCCTCTTTCCTTTAGAACTCTGCTTGATCTTTCCATCCCCCTTTCCATTTACCCTCCACTTCATAATAACCTTTTCACACTCACCATGGCTTGTGAATTGTTCAGCATTCCCCTCACTTACTTGCTTCTCCATGCATACTAAGTTGGTCATATCCCTCACTGGGGCATTTCCTCAACCTTAGCTATGGGTTGGGATACTTAGCATCTCGCAATTAGAAAAAATGTCCTCTCTATCTGTCTACTTGCTTACAATTCATCTCATTCCATCATAAAACTTCCAAAAATCCAAAAAAATCAAATATTTCCAAAAATCTGAAAAAACCAAATATTCCAAAATATCCAAAAAAATCAAATATATTCCCAAAATCCAAAAAAATCAAAACATCTCAAAAATCCAAAAAAATCAAATAACTTCAAAAATTCAAAAACAGTGATAATTTCAAATCGCCACACAACTTTGAACTTCAACAAAATCAAAACACACCAAGATAGACAATCATGCAGAAATTGCAACATACCTATCAATCCATCTTTCAAATCCAACCAAACGCATAAACTGTGACAAGAATCAATTCTACTTTGAAGCATGACACCTGTTTGTTTGTCGATCTTTGATTGTTTTATGATTTTATCTTTGGTAGCATGTCTTTTAGCTTCTCGAGGATGTCTCGAACGAGAGAGGCGAGGATGGGGCTTGTTCACTTGTTTGTTGTCTGTGGATTGTTCCTTATTCATAGGATGACTCATCTTAAGACATGGTTGTCTAAAATCATCGAGGACCTATGAGTCTAGTGTGGATGAGAGCATTCCTTATGTGATAGTGTGTTCCATGCAATAAGTATTCAGGTCATCTAAGGTCCTTATACCTAGATGCTTATACTTCATTGCTAAATCAAAATGCAAATAGTATTCAGGTCATCTAGACGTTCATGTTATCTAGATGCTTATGCTAATTTGCAACATAATAAGCTCTATGATGATAAAGCACTATGTAAAGCACAAGAATTTTTATCACCTTCATTTCCTTCATATCCCTTTCCATCTATCATTTCTTCCATCATCCATTTCCTTCATCGTTTCATTTTTCTTCATACTACTTATCTCAAAGATCAATTAATTGCTTTATCCAACTGATACATATCTTTTAATCCAAATATCAAATCAATCAACTCATTTTCTTAGCATGGGACTCCAATGCTCCTGATCACTCAATTTATTAATCAATCATATTTTTGCGCTAGCATCAATCACAATCAACTTAATTAGCTTATCAACCTAGCTATACTGAGCATTTCTACCAATTGTTTAGTTACACCTATCAGTTGTGCATTTTCATCAAATGTACATCTTTGCTTATCAATTGTGCATTTTCATCAAATGTGCATCTTTGCTTAATCACTTGTGCAATATCAATTATCAAATCTTCTCCCTATGATCTATCAAGAGATTAATCTTATCACTGCATGTTCGATCAATCTCTCAAGGGGGCATATCATCCTTATCATCATCCTTACCAAGATGTCCCTAGGGCATGTATCAATTAATCAAATTTTTTTCTTTGAAACAACCTGATAGGCTACATTGTCTCAAAGAGGGGAAAAATGTACACTTAAAATCTATCCTCACAGTCATCCTATTATTCTTCTATTAATTAAATGAATATTATTATCTATTTAATTAATTCATTTAATACTTTCCTCTATTTATTCATTAATTCACTTAAATCATTAAAATATTATAATCATTTATCCATAAATCATCCATCCATTTCATACATACTCTATTTACATAATCACTAAAATTTCCATACATTAATTTACATAAATCTTTATCCATTGCATATTTAATTAAATCATTTGCATTTTCATACATAAATTCATTTAATTAAATCATTCATCTAATTCACAAATCCACTTTAATTCTAAATTCCTAAACCTCCACCATATCACAAACTCTCCCATTTATTTCTTTCACTCCAATCAATTACATCGAATCAAACAATATGGGATAAATATCCATTTCTCCATTTCGCTCTTTTAATCCCACATTTCTCCCATAACCCGGATCTATCATATGAGGACATCTATATAAGCCCTCTCTCTTCTCACCATTAAGCATATTCAATTTCAATCACAAAAACTTTACATCCGTTCATCATAGCTTCTTGATACATTTGCGCTTATAAAAAACTGAAAGCATCAAATGTGTAATCCAAGATCTTGATGATAGGAAGCAATGGAGTTATTTTTCTTTTGAATGCTTATGTTTGGTTTTTTGTAGTTTAATATTACATTTTTGCATTTGTATTCATTTAGAAGAAAATTCATTGATGTTATGTTGAAAATATTTTGATTCTCGTTTATAGATTCAATTAGTTTTCTCATTTTCAGCATTAACAATATATATAATCTCTTATGTATCTTTAACCTAGTTACTAATGGGAATTGCTAATCTATTTAAGGCTCTTATAATTATTGATTTAATCTATTAATTTCCCTATAAGCAATTAGGCATGGATTTGCAAGGGAACACGATTGGGAGAGGCAACATACCGGTTTCACAATGTAAGTAGACCACACCATCTTAGATGGTAATGAGAGATCCTTCCACTTGGGGCCAAGGGGTGATTGTCACGCTCTTGGGCTTAATTGTGATGAACAATCATTGGGTGCCCTATCATGCTTTTCTTTCCAATCCTTTCTATGGTTGGTTATTGGAAATGAAGCTATAGATTAGATCCAATTAAATGATGTTATTTATCTTAACTATTCATTTACTCTTAAGTTCAATAAATTTTATATGATTTAATTTTAGAATACTATTTGTAAAACAAATTATATTGTTGGAATTGTTACTTTTGGGCAAAATCAGGGATACCCCAATTAGGGTACATTACACCACCTTTATACTAGCAATTGCTTCACTTGTCTTTAAGGATGATCAAGAACTATGGGCATGTGCACTTTCTCTTTCTACCTTCATACATTTTACTCCACATCAATTTGGATTAAATTGTTTCCAAAGCAATTCCTTAATTTTATCCCAAGATATGATAGGAGTGTATTTTCCAATAGCTATAGAAATTGATAAACTTATGAAACCAATTGAAAGCATTACTTGCTAGTCATAAGTTAGCATATAAAAAAATTTCCTTTAAATTAGGAGTATGCAATTCAAATATACCTCCAATTGCCATAACCAAAACTCTAGCCTTTCTACATATCCTTCAGCAATGAAATCGCAATCCATGCTTCCTCTTGAGGCATGCTTTGAAGACTTAGTTAATCTTTGACACCTTCATATAGATCCCTTGCCCTTTGCTAAGTTTAGTCTCTCCATGAGTGTCTCCATTTGGCATGTTGTAATCTCCACTAAAAATAATTTGGAAATTTTGGTCTCTAAATTGAGAAGCCTTGCTCTAGATCAAGACTAAATTCACCTATACAATGATTACGATTATCTATGGGAAATAACTCTTTCAATAATGCAATGATCTTCTCTAATTGCTCTATATTGTGTACCTACAACTTCAACCATAGCAAAAATTCACAACAAAAGAACTTGCTCTAATACCACTTGATCTATAAATTACCAAGGATAAACCTCAAGGTAGTCATCAAATCATAGAACTTGGCAGACTCAAGTTTAAGAGCAATTAATTGATGGAAAACTAGAATAAGATTAAATAGAGCAGGGAACAAAAAAGAAGAAGAGATGATGCACAATGAAAATGGAGACATGAAGGAATTAATGTTGAGAAACCCCTTGTGGGTAAAAAATCCACAAAAATGTGAGTCACAATCACTTAAGTACTCCAAACAACTTACAATTGATCTCTAGTTTGTAGAAATTCTTGAGAACACTCAACAACACTAAAATGCTCTCCCAAGACCAATTACAACTCTCAAATTACAATTGATCTCTAGTTTTTAGAAATTATTGAGAACACTCAACAACACTAAAATGCTCTCCCAAGACCAATTACAACTCTTTCTTATATTTTCCTAGCCCTTTCCTACAACAATTGTGAATATGAGCAACAAATTCTCACAAACAGCTCCCAGCGCTTAAGTACAAGACTCAATTCACCACATGATCAATTCAAGCTTACAATGAATATAAATAGAGTTTCAAAGCCTTAGAAAACCCTTGGAAGTCAAAAGGATAAAACAATTGAAGAGACAATGAAAAATTAGAACATTTCAACACATTTTTTTAGCTCAAGCAAAATTGTCAATGTTAGTAAAGAAGAGGTTTTGAAACCACTCCAACAATTTTAAAAAAAAAATTGACATTTTCAAAATTGTTAATAGGGTTGCAAAACCACCCCAACAATTTTAAAACCGTCATTGATAATAGTGAAACCACTCATATTGGCTATTATTTATTTTTAACCTTCTAGAAGCCAAAACTTTTGTGCATAGACTCAAAACAAAGTGTTCCTTTTTAAATCACACAACTTCTCAAGAGGAATCCAAAAATGCTAGACATTTGAGTTTTGATACCATTTATAACCTATTTTGGGACTTGCAACAGAAAGTGCTCTCTTTCCGTGGTGTACAAACCATATCATTTTTGAATCATCTACATTTAATGACAATTAGCATATTATTACATGCAAGTTCATAGTCTTTGATCATTGTACCAAACTATTGAATTGGCCACAAGGTTTCAATCAATCCCCTTATTTGCCTTGAGGTTTGGAATTTGTGTATGAAAGAGGTGGTGTTATAGACAAAATTAAGGACTGAACATTTGACAATAATTTTTTAGTCCTAAGGTGGTTATTTAACAAGTCTTAAATTTCTAATATAATAGCACATCAATTAGCAACATATGTCGCTTTAGATCTAAAGCTAAGTATGATTATTTTATTTATTTAAATATTATGCATTTATTCCAATAGCTAAATCAATTCCGACTCTTCGTCTTAAATTAGATGCTATATTCATTATGTTTTAACTAGTTTATCTAGGATATTTGTATGTTATCATCACATTTGATAAGTTCCAACTCCATTTTAATTCTTTCTGGAAATATAAATACTTCAATCCCACTGCCAGGTAAAATTCAATAGTATTTGCTGAAACTTCATATATAATAATTCATTTATGATTTGTCTTCGTCATGGCTTACCTTTTTTCTATACCATGTTCAGTTGACATTTTATATACGTCCAAAGTGGCCTTGAACCATTTTATGTTTCCCATGCATCAAAAGCAAGTTTGCAACAAATGCTGTAAAGAAAGATTACTTGATAAAAAAAAATTCTAAGAGCTGATCCAATGAATTGATTCCACAGAATCCTTCAGAAATTTTATTTTTTGGAATAACTTTTGGCTTCATAATCTCTACTCTATAGACTTGAAAAATCACAGAAAAGAGATAATCACTCCTATTTTAAAAGAGGATGTCCACTAGCTCTGTCTCAATTGTAATAAAAGAGGATGTCCACTAGCTCTGTCTCAATTGCAATACAGTATAAGTTGCAACACTTGAAATTTCCCAAGCTCAATGTTCTTGTTCAAAGTATCTGCCTTAAGCCAGATCTCAAAATACTCGCATGAGTTATGCAAGAACATCTAAAACCCATTATTGAGCCAAGGCCCAACCACTCAAACAAAGCCATGTCCATGAATCATATTTTGAAGAAGAGAATATATCTCTACAACAGAATACATGGAAGTATGAAAAAGCTATAACAATTGATAGATAACATTGAAGGAAAAAGTACAGCTCAAGAATACAGCATTTGTTACCAATGGAATGATATTTGACTCTAAATAATGATAGGAATTACATTTGATCATCATTCTTCAGGGCAAGCAAATTGTTAATCCATAAGAAGTTACTCTGTAAGAAGATCTTTATATATTGCTTTCAGTCTTAACATTAGTTAACATAATTACATCAACACCAAACTGGTTCTGCATGTCAATAACCCAAGGGAATCAACACCTATTGATTTAGAATATTCTCATGTCACTAACTAAACACTGTGTCCATGGCTGGGTGCAGCAATTGAGACAGAGCATCGAAGTGCGAACACCCAGGTTCAAGCCCCAGGGGCTGGGTGCTCCCTAATAACCAGAGGATAAAAGTTTAATCCCCTTAATTAGGCCCCCCAAAAACTAGCAATTGTAGTTTATAAAGATGTTTGGTGCTAATGCAAAAAATTAAAAGATCAGAATTAACACATTCAAACTTACCTTGAAGCCTTTATGGTTCCTAAATCCTTAAAAAAATTAGGTAGGTACAAATTAATTGAAATGAGTCTATAGACACCACAAATAAACATTGAAAGTTTGAAACCACTTTTCAAATTCAAAGTACATTCAGTATCAGAAAAGCGCCAAATATTTATTAGCAGCAATGTGTGATATGATTTGCAATTTCTGTTTAGCCATCAAAAACACCATATCTATCTTCATTGAACTACTGCTACTGCCTTCAATTGACAGAAGAGATCTGTAGTTCATTTCACCAATAGCCTCAATAAAATTTACACCCTTACACAAATCCTCTCAGAAGTGGGAAAGTGTATCCACCAATTGTAATCCACAAAGAATTATTGCATGCATTCTTTTCGTCAATATAAATCAGATGTGAGAAATTTAGTCCACCAACTGTAAACCACAACAAGAATTACAACATGCATGCTAAATGGCATGACAGACTGGATTTGTTATAGTGACCGGACTACCATAGTTCTCTGTGAATCATGATAGCATATATCCTGGATCAGAAATTGGAGATGCGTCCAAATCAATCATAGGTCTTCAAAATCCAAAAGGCGAAGGCCCATGTGTAGAGCAGATATTTTGCAAATGCAATGTAGCCATTTCCAGCCAAGAAAATGTGCTGGATAGGATATGCATACATATATATTATAATGATTCTTACCTGAAAAGAAGCCGGGCAAGCATTCATGGTGGATGCAAGTTGATTCTTTAACAGGTAAGAACCCTATATAGTATATAGTTGACGAAATGGTAAAGACTACAGAAGGAGAATGCATCCTGCATTCTTTTTATATTATTCAAATTGGAAGCAAAATGAGAGATAATTGTTCGCTGGAACTGAACGTATTGCTATTTTACATTAGCGTTCTTATTTGAATGAACTAGAATACAGTGATGCTTCTATGTTAAAACGTATTGATATCCAATATCACACAGATGGAGAAGCATACTGAGTGGCACACAAATAGCAAAAGCAAGAGAAAAAGGCATTTGTTCGGTTTGTGAAATATTTTGCATACCTTAGCAGGTTGCAGAGTGTTCTTACAATAATAACTAGAAAAGTGTCTTGTGACCCATAAAGTGTTATTAATGCTTCCAAGCCAATATGCTGGATATCCTAAGAATTAAATTTTTAGAATTACAGAGAAAAATGAACCAAAAGAATCCTGACTTTTTATTTGTGCTTGTAGTCTTCCAAATCTTGAATTTCATTATCTGATTTAGATATGCCAGATGAACTCTCAAGAATTTTCAGGAGTTGCCCGGCATTGGCATCTTCATCCCATGAAAGGCTCCGTAAGCCTGCTTCCTTCCCAATCTGGTTCAGCTTCAAATCATCAATAATCAAACCCTTTATCTTACTGGATATTATTTCTATAGGAGCACACAAATCTAGACCAAAAATTTGGCCTTTCTCAGGATCCAAAAATTCTGCAGCTCCAACTGCACCACCTAAGCCAACATGCACAATCGAAGGAGCTTCAAAAGCAGCTGCTTCCACTATGGTCATTCCGTATGCATCATAAATGCAGGGATGTACGTTCAATAGTGTTTGAGAAAAAACCTCAGCAAGCTGAGTTGGACCCATAAAACCTTCATAAATCACTGCTTTTGGAAATGCAACCCTCACCCTCTGTTTAATACTCTCTGCATACTCTCCACCACCATGAGCTCCGCCACATAGAAAAGGTAAAATGCCTTGATCTTCCATAAAACCTGCAAGAGATTCAACAATAGAAGCAAAAAGATCGGCGTTTTTCTCTGGAGAGAGACGGACACAGCATGAAATATAATTCCTTCCCTTCCTCCATTCACCTGAACTTTTCAATTTTGACATAGCCAAAGACCGGATGTCTTCTCGAAGAGGAGGAAACAGGGGCTTAGGCAAAACACCTGGAGAAATGCCAGATCCCAGCTCTGTTGAGAGTATGTGAGCATCTCTAGAACTCAATGCAGCGATAGCAGAGGCCATTGACACAGCCTTTGATTCCATATCCCTATAGAAATCTTTCTCCTTCATTCCCTCATTGCCCTTATATTCTGATATATAATATATGCGGAAGTTTAGAAAAGCCATTGGACATTGCTGGGTCCCTGGAGCCTCCCTGAGTCGTAAAAATGCAGGAAGTGCGGACCAATCTACAACCAAAATCCATGATGGATTGAATTCAACGACCATTTTGACAACATTCTCCGTGATTCCATCTGCAAAATTACGCCAAGGACTTTTCCAGTCCAATCTTCCCCATTTAGATCCATCTACTTCCACATCTATTTCATACATCCTTAATTCAGTCGCTTGTACTATTCCCTGCATGGAAATCTCACCATTGTTTTGATTAATGGTCTTGTTTGTTGGCTTTGCACTCAACACCAAGACATGATTTCCCCTTTTGGCAAGAGATCTTGCAATGGATTGAGCATAGACACCATTGCCACTGAATGTAGATTTCTTGTACTCGAGGGTCATGATAACTAATCTTTTCTGAGAATCCAGTTTAGGATTGTCCATTGTACTGGGTCGAGGGGTATAGAATTGGCCACTGGTTATTGCACGGAATAAGATAAATGTGAGAACTAAAACCCCACCTAGGAATCTACAGAAAAACAACCGGCTCAACAATCTGGCCCGTTGAGAATCAGACACTAGGCATCTCAAGGAGGCAGGCACCACACCCACAGGGTGCAATGTGCGAGGGCGCCTGCCTAGCATGCCCAAAATTGTTCCCAGGTATTTCAAAAAGAATGTCAAACAACATGTGGGATCTAAAATATGAGATCTAAAGAAGGTGGCCCCAAGAAGAATTGAAAACCAATTATCAGTGTTCCCAAATCAACCCTTCTCAAAAGCCCATATACTCTTTATGAACAGCGATACCAATCTGTGGGGAAATAGACACGCCTGTTCAAATTAACCCTCTGCCAATCAATTCCTTATAATCATATGTGAAAGTGCTGAAGAGAACAACCCCATAATTAAAATAATCCTTTTCTCTGTTCCCAATTTTGTTTTCTCAATGTCAAAATTTGAAACATAAACTGCCCTTTATATCAATCACTAAAAAGAATTCTCTTTGTCGTGTGGAGACAAAAACAAAACCAAAATCTCCACCTTTTACATTGATTGCTTAAGACACCTATTACAGACTAAAATTACATCACATTGCCGAAAGGAATTCATCAATACATCCCCATTTAGTGCACATACCCAAATTTTATTCTATCTAACACACAACAGCTAAGCCCAATATACTGGGTTTCCAAGTTTCTCCACATAAAGGTCGCCCACGTTTCCAAATCACTGAAAGAGATTTTACTTACCTGAAAGAAGATGGGAGTGAACATCAGGCATGAAACCTCTGTCTTCTTGGCTGGCTTCTTCGAAGAAAAGAGTAGTAACCACCCACGACTGACAGGCTTTCCTGCTTAAACCCCATTTGTGAGGCAAAATCGATTGGTTGCCGTAATTCTACTATTGGCTAGTATGTTTTTCTTGCAATGCGGGTTTATAACGCTGTTTATTTTTATGCCAAGCTCTAGGGGAGGGGAGCCGGTAGTTTTGCAGGATTCAATTGTTGTAATAGTTTACGTGGTTATAATATTTAGTCTAGAGGAGAGGTCTATTCAAGGGCCTATTTTCCAATAACCGTTCATTATTTGTCCATCTAACCCCTCAAAGAGATGTCCATCTAACCCCTCAAAGAGATGTTCACATGTGAATGTGTAGTTGACCAATGAGTATGATCAACTACACATGCAACTTCATTTTTAATATAAGACAAATTGTCACAAAATACCTACTTGCATAGGGTGCAATACTCAAAACATATTATATTTTTTTCATTTATAGTTATTGATTCCTAATATTACAAGTGATGTGACACATGTAGAACACTTGGGACAATTGTGAGGACATGTGTCAAGTGCCTATGAGGTGAGACAACTAAACCGCTAAGTGAATTTAAGCTAGTGCGAATACTATACTAGGTGTAGGAACTAGATAAAAGGAAACTAGATACATAAAGATATTTTTCACACTAACACCCCCCTTAAGTGATACTTAGGGAGTAAGTAGTCCTGACAACAAGGCTTGATGAGGTACTCATGTACAAAATAAAAGTTTCTCACAAACAGAGTAAATAAGAAAGCCCAATGGAAAAAAAATTGTCTCCAAAAAAGAGAACTATGTACAAAGGAGGACTCAAGACTCCTAAAGGACAACTTTCTTCACCCCAAGCAATTGGTGCAACACAATATAATGAGGCAATGCTAAAGGTTTAGTGAAGATGTTTGTAACCTGATCCTCGGTACACAAATACTCTAAGGGTAGAACATCATCTTGGATAAGTTGTCGAATGAAGTGCATATGAATCTTGATGTACTTTGTCTATTGATGTTCAACTGGGTTGCATGTAATGTGAATGGCACTTTGATTTGTTGCATAGATGGTTGTCGTTGCACCAAAAGATCGACCTATTAATGCTCGATACAACCACCAGAGTTAATGAATCTATGGGAGGCGGTTAAGCCATGTCACAAACCCAAGTGTTGTGTTACACAACACAAGGAGACCAAGGGCACACACCTTGCAGCAACCCCCCAAGCGCAAGTGAGGGGTTCGAACCCATGACCCAAGCTTTGATACCAATTGTTGCACCAAAAGATCAACTTGTTAATGCCCTTTACAACTGCCAAAGTTAATGAATCCACATGAGGCTGTTAAGCCATGTCACGAACCCAAACGTTGTGTTGCACAGCACAAGGAGACCAAGGGCGCACACCTTGCAACATGGTTATCATACCAAAGTATAGTAGGATGAACAAATGGAAGACCAAACTCTATCATAAGTTGTTGAAGCCACAGTACCTCCTAGATAGCGAGAACTACTCCTCGATACTCAGCCTCAGTATATGATAATGTAATAGCGGTTTACTTCTTGCAAGACCATGCAACTAGTCTAGAACCAAGAGAAAAAACAAAACCAGAAGTGGACTTCTGAGAATCAACATCTCCTACTCAATCTAAGTTGGTGTAGCCTACTATCTATGAAGCCCCTAGTGTGTATTGAATGCCAAAATGAGTGGTGTCACTAATATACCTCAAAATACGCTTGACTTCCTTCTAGTGACTCTCATGACGGTCGTGTGAAAAATGGGAGACAAGCCCAACATCGAAGGTAATATCTAGACATATGTGTGTCAAATACAAAAGACGACCAACTAACTATCTATACAAAGTGACACCAATAATAGATACACGGTGCAAGTGGTAATCAAAGTGACACTAGACTAGAATGGTGTAGGTGCTAGCTTACAATCACTCATATGAAATTGATGAAGCAAGTTAATGGCATACTTCTGTTGGTATATGGAAATACCCTTAGTAGGTTGAAAAACTTGAAGACCAAGGAAGAAATACAGAAGCCCAAGATTTGTCATGTCAAAGTGTGCCATCAAACTATATTGAATATCATGAATCATGGATGAGGAACTACTAGTAAGGATCAAGTCATCAACATATAAGACTAGTATCAAAAGGTCATCTCCATGTCTTTGGATGGATACTATGTGATCCGAGTGGCAACTTGAGTGAAACCAAATGTAAGCAATACACCATCAATCTTCTCATGCCAAGCCCAAGGGTCTTGCTTGAGACCATATAAAGAATGACATAACCTAAAAATATTGAAGAGCCTTGGACAAAACTTGGAGGCTACTCCATATAGATCTCCTCATGAAGATCACCATGTAGAAAGGAACTCTTCATGTTCATATGATAAAATGGTTGTCTTTGTGATGCAGCAATAGAAAGAACGAGGCAAACTGAATCCATCTTGGCTACAAGTGTAAATGTCTTAGAGAAGTCAATACCCTCAACCTGTGAAAAAAACTTAGCTACAAGATGTGCCTTGTATCTTTCAATAAAACCATTAGTTGCATATTTAGTGTGGTACACCTTGTAGAGTCCCTACTATTGTCTAGTAAACTTGGTGGTGATCACACAGTTCAAAGGGAAAACCTAGTTGAATAGTCCACTTAACATTTGGAAAGACCTTCATTGAATTATCGACAAGGGCTAGTAGGCTTATGATGGTACTGGCACTATATGTGCTTTCAACGACTGGAAATTACCTAAATCAATCTAGTAAAGATATTACACTTGCTGG